>BLSH010134394.1:1826402-1838737 GCA_018402905.1 Glandirana rugosa
GGGGTACCGTTTCTTGAGAGACTCCTAGACTTTTTATCTTAACAACGAGATGTATTTCTACCGGATCCGATATTTTTCTAACAGTTCTGGGACTTTGACAAGGACAAGATAAGTTGGATATACATTCACTATATTGATTTCCAAACGACCCGTTACATACAGAGAAACGACTACTATGTTTCCACACATTATCCCAACTATAGGGACCTCCACAGACATTGTACCTTGTACTAAACCGTAACGACATTCTAACCAGTTTCGTCACCTCTGACGTCAAGTTATAAAGATTTACATTTTATTACGTAGATCCCTTTTTATTAGACGAATCTCTCATGTCGTAACCCCCATTCCTGCTGGTGATCCCTCTACTGATACATCCCAGAATTCTATTTGCTTTCCCCACTGCCTGGTTACACTGTTTGCTCATTTTGCAATCATCTGAAATAAGCACCCCCAAATCTTTTTATTCTGTAGTGCTGGTTAACACTGTACCCCCAATGCTGTACTCTCTAAGCAGATTATTTTTCCCTAGATGCATTATTTTACATTTAGAAATATTGAACTGCAGTCTCCACTGCTTTGACCAATCTTACAGCAATGCCAAATCATGTTCCATGTTACAGACACCTCCAGGGATATCAACCCTATTACACACCTTTGTATCATCAGCAAAGAGACATACATTGCCCAGCAAACCTTTAGTTATATCACTTACATATAGGTTGAATAGAACAGGAACAGTTTCAGGGTCTTGACAATCTTTTTATAGCCTAGGCCATCTTTATGTAGAGCAACAATTCTATTTTTCAGATCCTCAGAGAGTTCTTTGCCATGGGGTGCCATGTTGAACTTCCAGTGACCAGTATGAGAGAGTGAGAGAGATAACACAAAATTTAACACACCTGCTCCTCATTCACACCTCATTTTTTCCCCAATTTGGACATTTTTCACTTAGGGGTGTACTCACTTTTGTTGCCAGTGGTTTAGACATTAATGGCTGTGTGTTGAGTTATTGAGGGAACAGCAAATTTACACTGTTATACAAGCTGTACACTCACTAATTTTCGTTGTAGCAAAGTGTCATTTCTTCAGTGTTGTCATAAGAAAAGATATACTAAAATACTTACAAAAATGTGAGGGGTGTACTCACTTTTGTGAAATACTGTATATTGGAATTTAGGCAGCTATGTCACTATACTGGTAATGGCGGTGATCAGTGATTTATAGTGGGACTGTGATAGAGTGGCTTATAGTGGGACTGTGATAGAGTGGCGGGAAATCTGGGGCTAACTGACACTATCTGGGAGGGTCACTAACTGACACCGCTAGTGACACTAATACAGTGATCAGTGATAATACTGTACACTGACGCCTAATATGATTAAGCCCAGTTTGGATGAAACATGTCAGAGGGGCGTGACCGATGGTCTGAGATCTGAGCCAAGGCCAGTTTTTCATTCAGCTTGTGCAGCGATATCTGCATGCTATATCTATGCTATTGCCCTAATCAATGTTCCCACTACAGATTGCTGAGATCCGAGGGCCACATATCATATACCAAAGGGCTGCATGTGGTCCTCAGGCTACAGATTGGGCACCAGGGGTCTAAAAGAATTTCACCAACTTGAGGAGATTTCCTCTCACGTCCTGGTACAGCTAGAGTATAGAAAGTGAAGGGAATTTTTCCCAATGGAAAACAGACAGAAAAAATAAACTTAAGTTTTTACTCTTTTCAAAACCAAAAGGAAAACGTTTGGCTATATATACACTGTCACACCTTTCAAGCAAAGAAATACTGCAATGTAACCAACAAAGTCATCACTGAACATTATGTCTCCAAAGCCCAGCACTCTTTGTTCCAAATCCTTTACCTGGTTGTCCCTCAACAACTTTTATTGCCTACAGTCTTCCCCTAAATTCCCCATACTCAATAAATATCACAACTGTTCCCCTTAGCAAACAGTTCTATAATTGCTCTGTTTACCATGTTGATGGGCACAAGGGCCTCTTCCCCACAACCCTGGGCTGTGGTTGTGGGGGTCTGTGGGCAGGGCGCTTATTGGAATCTGAGAGCCCCCTTTAACAATATCTTGAATGAGTATGGGGTACATTGTTGTACCCCCACTCATTCACCAAAAAAGTGTCAAAAATAAATATAGACAGGAGGCAGTTTTTGATAATTCCTTTTAAAAAAAAATGTCTCCCGATGTAGATCCATCATCAATCGTGACACCTGCCCCACCGCCAGTCCCGGGAAAAAAAAACGCTCCGCCCGCGATAAAGGCTAACCACCAAATGCCTGCTCTGCCGTTTGACTATTCTGAAATAGGCAAGGGCGGGGCCGCCTGGTGACCTCACCTGGTGGCACTGCCCCCCTTGTAATGTCACTGACAAAACATCCCGCTGAGTGCTCCACAAATTTAGGTGCTCGCTGAACCGGCGAACAGGCTATGTTCTGGCCGAACATTTGCTCAGCTCGAACTGTTGGCCCAACTCTAATATTTGCACACTTACCTGCCAATTCACCCCCTTCCTGCAGTGCATTGGCTGTGATTTATTTTGTTGCTCTGTTGACACCATTGATATCTTCATCCAATCTTCCTCAGGGTTTGGCAACTTTGGACATCTTATTGCACTGTCACTATTATTGATATCTTCACCCAGTCTTCAACAGGGTTTGGCATCTTTGTCCATGTTGTTGCTCTGTCATCACCATTGATATTTGTACCCATTTTTTGTCAGGGTTTGGCATCTTTGACCATCTTGATCAGTTGGTGCAGAATGACAAAACTTCTGCATGTGCTTTATCACACATAAGGTCTATCAATGGAAACAGTAGTACAGAACTGATTATGAATTTTGCAGACAATATGTAATTTTGATAACCCACTAAAATGCTAAGGTTTGAACAAGCTCTTAATAAGCTTCAAAACCTTAAACATCTAAACTTCTAGCAGATTGAAGGATCAATTGAATATCCACAAAACTCTCCAAGTTTGCTCAAGCAGGGCTAAATATGATTTGTGCTTCCGCTTTAGATTATGTGAAGAATAGCAGTTAACCAAATACTTTAAGGGATGGTTAAAAATTATATGAATATAATATATATATATATATGAATTATACAGGTTTGTTATACTGTATTTTAGACACTCAAAGATGTATAGAGACACTTTCCAGTGATATTATCTCCAGATTAGGATGTGTGTTTCATAAAAGTAAAGAAGTGATATGGGAGTATTATCATAGTATGGAATGAATTAAACAAATAGAAATCCAACATTTCTAATGACATTTGTATCAACACATCCAAGCCCCTTAAGGCATGTCACAATCTCAGTATATGTATAAAAAAGAGAATAATTGGAAGCAAATGTGCACTACAGGAAAATAAAAATGGCACTACATTTTCATCAGTTGCTTGAACCAGAAATATTACAGATATTCGATTTGTTGCATGTTTTTATCAAAATGATCTTTCACGAATGCATGACATCAAAAAATTGACTTGGTGCAGGACAAATTATAGCCATAAGGTAATAATGGTGTTAAAATAATGGCTATTGTACATTTATGCTTAGGGATTAGGGTTCAGAAGTTAAGGTCAGACTTCAGGATATGGTTGATGGTAGCAGATAAATTGACAGAGAGGCATTAGAGTTTAATGGACATTAACTGCTTGGTGAGCTTAATCCATAAACAATCCTCAGCATGATACCTTGTACTGAGAAAATGATCTACATTCTATTTTGGCACTATAAGCCCACAGCAGTAGAGACCCCAGTCCCAGGATGTTGATCTTATAATAAAGTTACTGCAAAGGTTGAAGGTTTTCCGTGTGCTGCTCCCCCCACAGCACTCCCTAATACTCACCTGAGCCCTCTCTCAATCCAACGATGTGCATGTGAGCCTTGGCTATCCTTAGTCTCTCTCCTTTCTCATTAGCTGAGACAGCAGCTGGAGCCCTTAGCTCTCAATGACACATGCTGTCAATCGAGGCAGTGAGCCAATGAGGAGAGAGTGAGAGTGGCAGGGCCAAGTCATGGCTCTATATGTCCAATGGATGCATAGAGCAGGCTCGGGAGTGAGCACGCACCAGTGCCCCCATAGCAAGCAGTTTGCTATTGGGGGCACTGGTCAAGGGGAGGTGCCAGGAGTACTGATGGAGGACCTGAGAAGAAGAGGAT
This sequence comes from Glandirana rugosa, assembly GCA_018402905.1. Lineage (NCBI taxonomy): Eukaryota > Metazoa > Chordata > Amphibia > Anura > Ranidae > Glandirana > Glandirana rugosa. The sequence continues at coordinate 1,830,590 of BLSH010134394.1, forward strand.
CGGGGCTGCTCTGTGCAAAACCATTACACAGAGCAGTTAAGTATTATTATTATTATGTTTGTTATTAAAAAAAAGAAAAAAAACTTTAATATCACTTTTAAGATCAAGAATCACACTGGCTCTCAATCATGTAATCAAAATGTAAGACAATCATAGTGATTACATTGATCTGATTACAAAAACAAACCTGGTGGCTCAGCTGTCACTAAAATGTATTTAATATTTGTACAAAATCCTTTGTTGGTTATGACAGCTTCAATACGCCTCCTCTTTGGAGAAACTAGTCACATGCATTGCTCAGGTGTGATTTTGGCCCATTCTTCCACACAGTCTTCAAATCTTAAAGGTTTCATGGGCCTCTTCTATGAACTCTGATCTTTATTTCTTTCAATAGATTGTTTATTGGATTCAAGCCAGGTGATTGGCTGGGTCATTCTAGCAGCTTTATTTTCCTTCTTTGAAACCAACTGAGAGTTTCCTTTGTGTTTTGGATCATTGTCTTGCTGAAATGTCCTCCCTTGTGTCATCTTCATCATCCTGGTAGATTGCAGCAGATTTTTACCAAGAATGTCTGGGTACATTTTTCCATTTTCTTCTTTCAAAGATATGAAGTTTGCCAGTACCGTATGCTGAAAAACAGCCCCGTCCACACCATGATGTTTCCACCTCCAAACTTCACTGTTAGTTTGGGGGTGTTTTTGGGGTGATGTGCATTGCCATTTGACCTCCAAACATGGTGTGTATTATGGCATCCAAGGAGTTCAATTTTGGTCTCATCTGACCAGACTATAATCTCCCAGTATTTCACAGGCTTGTCTAAATGTTGTGTATCAAACTTTAAATGAGCTTCAACATGCTTTTTCTTCAGCAATGGAGTCTTGCATGGTGAGCATGCATACAGGCCATGGGGCCATGACGGTTGAGTGCACTACTTATTGTTTTCTCTGAAACAATTGTACCTGCTAATTCCAGATCTTTCTGAAGCCCTCCACAAGTGGTCTTTGGCTCTTGGACAACTCTCCTGATAATTCTTTTCACTCCTCTGTCAAAAATCTTGTGAGGAGCACCTGGCCGTGGCTGGTTTATGGTGAAATAATGTTCTTTCCACTTCTGAATTATGCCCCAACAGTGCTCACTGGAACATTCAGAAGTTTAGAAATCCTGTAACCAATGCCATCAGTATGTTTTGCAACAATAAGGATGCAAAGGTCTTGAGAGAGCTCTTTGCTTTTACCCATTATGAGATGTTTCTTGTGTGACACCTCAGTAATGAGACACCTTTTTATAGGCCATCAGTTGAGATTGAGCCAGCTGATATTAATTTGCACTGACAAGGGGCAGGATTGCTTTCTAATTACTAATAGATTTCAGCCGGTGTCTTGGCTTTCCCTGGCTGTTTGCACCTCCCTTTCTTCACGTGTTCAATACCTTTTCCCTGTGTCATTCCATTTTGTCACACATAATGTTATTTCTGAATTCATTTGTTTTGGTGTGTTTGTATGTATGGATTGCATGGGTTGTTACTGACATGTGGTGAAAATTTCATGTCAAAAGAACCTTTAGAAAAATATTTACCTAGAAAAATGGTGACATGTGCAATAGTTATTTTACTCTTTATATATATATATATATATATATATATATATATATATATATATATATATATATTTATTTATTTAATAGTTTTAGACAGGTTTGAAAAAAATGCTGTAATGTAGGAATGTTTTCAGAAATAGAAGTGTTAATAGTTTATTTTTATCAATTAACAAAACCGACTGTAAATGAGCAGAAGAGAAATCCGAATCAAATCAATATTTGGTGTGACCATCGAAACAGCATCATTTTAGGTACAGTTTTTGAAGGACATAGACTGCCTCATAACCTTCTTTCTCTTTATGTAATCCCAGACAGACTTGATGATGTTGAGATCAGAGCTCTGTGGAGGCCAAACCATCATTTCCAGAACTCCTTATTCTTCTTTACACTGAAGATAATTCTTAATAACTTTGGCTGTATGTTTGGGGTTGTTGTCCTGCTCAGGGCTTTTTTTCTCAGAAAATAAGTGCAGGAACTCAACCACGACCCCTCCCCAAAACCCCTCCCCTTGCCCCACACACACGCTCTCCAAATCGCATCAAATATTGAGTGTGGTCAAATTTCACAAACAGCAGGAGGGTCTTAAAGGAGCGATAAAAATCAAGAGTGCATTACGTACATAGTGCAGGGGTCATAGAGTTCAGAGTTCAATCTTCTTCCACAGCTGCTTACCTCTGCATCCTCCATCCACATCTCACTTTCACCCCTCTTCAGCTCTGACCTCTGCATGCAATGTCTCCCTCCACTGGTACCATCTTCTCCGTTCTCCTTAAAAGCTCCACTATCTTCCACATGTCTTCATTTTGTTGTTGTATTAAGCTGAAGAACCCAGTGGGCTCTAGTACCTTACCTCACACTGTAGGCGGCTCCGTCTCACTTGCAGGGAGATCATCGAGTGGGGCATCTGAACTGCATCCCAGGCACCTTCATCTCCCTTGTCCCCATCCTGCACTCAGGAGATCAGATCTGTAGGAGCCATTGTGAGACAAGCTGTCACTTGTAAACACAGAAGCCAGACTTCTGTGATTACAAGTGATATTGGTGATCAGAGAGCAGGGGGCTTGAGCTAGAGGTGGTGGAACTGAATTCCATCAAGTTACAGCTCAAAAAAGCCCTTGTCCTGCTAAAGAATAAATCCAGGGCCAATAAGACACCTCTCTGATGATATGACATGATGGCTAAGTCAAACAATTGATTTTCAAACCCTTGACAAAGTCATGTGACAGTGACGCAATGCGTCGGGAGGAGTCGGGTGACATCACTTCTAGTCGTGGCCAAGACCGGAAGCTTGGATTCTGTCAGCATGCAGCCCGTGTGGTCTCAGATCTTGCTGGATGTCAGAGTTTTTAATGTAAGTTACTGCATTTTTCTAATATAATAGTCATTTATACTACACCATGAGGAGCTTTATTGCTTTCCATAAGTACAAGCTGATTAATTACTTGTTGGAGTGACAGAGAGCGCAAAGAGGCCAGTGGTTGATTCATTGCCTATTATTCTCCCTATTAAGTTGAGCGGCCATTGTACTCATTGGTGTATTTTCATTTGCTTTCTGGGAATAAGCATTGGACTGCATGAACACTATTTCCATCATTATATTCAGAATATATGTATATATATATATATATATATATACAGTATCTCACAAAAGTGAGTACACCCTTCACCTTTTTGTAAATACTTAATTATATCTTTTCATGTGACAACACTGAAGAAATGACACTTTGCTACAATGTAAAGTAGTGAGTGTACAGCTTGTATAACAGTGTACATTTGCTGTCCCCTCAAAATAACTCGACACACAGCCACTAATGTCTAAACCGCTGGCAACAAAAGTGAGTACACCCCATGAAAAGATATTAAAAAAATTTACAAAAATGTGAGGGGTGTACTCACTTTTGTGAAATACTGTATATTTATACAGGTATATACTGTATATTGTGATGTTATGCGGGGAGCTGTTATGAACGGGCGATACTTGTTGCCTCACATGCGATCACTTTGAGGCAACTAGTGAGAGTCTGACCTGGGTTTTGCCAGCCACCGTGACAGACCTGGTTTCCGGCCCGGACTTTCTGGGCCACTCAAATCCCTCTCCACCTGCATCAGGAAGAGAGCAGAGGAGAGCTCTATCTTGGACCTCAGAGGGAGAAAGCTGAGTGAGCTCTGTGTGCTAATTTGGACTTTAAAGATCAAGGTTTGCACTGTGCTTATGTTTTGTGGGTGTTGGGGAAAGCCCCACACTGTATAGAGAGGGACCCGCTTGTTTAGGTTAGGACGGCGAGGTTTTGTTTTCTGTTTTTATGTGATTTGATCTTGCAAACCTGTGATAATAAACCTGGCAAACTGCCAGATTTTAAAGAAACTGACCTCCATGCTGAATATAATCCTCTGAAATATATATTCCTAGCGCTATTTTTTCATGTGTCTGAAGTTATTATATGTATATTTTATATGTTAGCGCTGTATATGGTAATTTTATATAGATTTAGCGCCTTTCCATATATTGCAATCATGATGGATAAGCATCTGCTCATATTTTTCAGCATTGAGGACACCATTGGTCCTGACCAAATATCCTACTCCATGTGCAGAAATGTAGCCCCAAACTTGAAAGGAACCTCCACCATGCTTCACTGTTGCCTGCAGACACTGATTATTGTACCACTTTCCAGTCCTTCGCAAAAAAACTGCTTCCCAGTACAGCCAAACATTTCAAAATTTGACTCATTAGTCCAGAGCACCTGCTGACTTTTCTCTGCACCCCAGTTTCTATGTTTTTGGGCATAGGACATGGAAAAAAAGCTAAGCGACTCGACTATGCACAAAAACATAGGAACTGGGGCTGCATATTGGCATCCAGAGTAGGAGCTTGAGTGCTGAGTTCCAGTGGCGGCCCGTCAATAGGGGGCACAGGGGCGCCGCCCCCCATAGATACTCTTCATATAAAAAATAAATAAAAATTGTTCCTTTAAGTGTATGCGGGCGCCGGGCACACAGGTGTTATGTGAAGCATTACATGCAATTCACGTGATTGTGGGTATGAAAATCTATTGGCTGGCCTTTAGAGTGTCCTTGGGGTGCAGAGCATTGCACCCCTAACACTCCCACAGTAGCATTAGGTTTCAAGTAGTGGCTACTGATTGGCGCAGTACTAGGATGTAGGACGATGCTTTTAGAGGAACCGCAGCGTCACTTTCGGTTTCTCGAGTGACTCATTCCGGTCCGAAAGTGGATGGCAGTGGAACACAAGGCCTGAGCAGAGGAGTCGGCTGGTGAGCAGGCCAGGGTGCACTTGGATTTTACTGCTGCTAGGAGGTGTGTTGTCGGCACCCCATGCCAGTACAGAGGTGGCAAGGTGTCGGTGGTTTCAGAGAGCTCTGGGCTTGCCTATAGAAAGGTAACCAGAGAGGGGGTTCAGGAAGGGCCAGTCCTATTCCTCCCCCTCTCGGGCCGCCACACCCTTCCCCTGGATATTCCTGACAGACTAGTTGGCTACCTGTGTGTAGGGATGGGCCGAACAGCCACCAGTTGAGTTTGCACCAGAACTTGCGAACAGGCAATGCCATTAAAATCAATGGGACTCGAACGTGAAAAATCAAAAGTGCTCATTTTAACCACTTCAGCTCTGGAAGGATTTCCCAGTTTAGGACCAGAGCACTTTTTGCGATTCGGCATTGCGTCGATTTAACTGACAATTGCGTGGCCTGAGACGTTGTACCCAATTTTCTTCCTTCCCAGGTCATTTTTTTTTAAAATTTTGGCTCTGGGTTCCCCTTAATCACTTAAGGACAGATCCTCTTTCTGAGATTTCGTGTTTAAAATTTTTTTAAATAAAATTGCTTAGAACCCCCAAACATTATATATATATTTTTTAATACCCTAGAGAATAAAATGGGGGTCCCTGCAATACTTTATGTCACACCGTATTTGCGCAGAGGTCTTAAAAGCACAATGTTTTTGGAAAAAATTCACTTGTTTGAATTAAAAAATAAGACAACCGCAAAGTTAGCCCAATTTGTTTCTATATTGTGAAAGTAAATTGATACCCAACAGGTCATGCTTCAAAATTGCGCCTGTTCATGGAATGGCGACAAACTTTGACACTTAAAAATCTCCATTGGCGAAGTTTAAAAACTTCCACAGGTTACCAGTTTTGAGTTACAGAGGAGGTCGAGTGCTAGAATTATTGCACTCGCTGTAACGATCACGGCGATACCTCACAGGTGTGGTTTGTAGGGATGGGCTTCGAGTTCAGGTTGAACGTACGTTTGACTTGAACATCGGCTGTTCGATTGTTCGGGTGTTCCCAAACATAATGGGGTGTTCGCGGCAACTTTGTGCGCCCCATAATGTTTTAAAATGGCGGCGGAATGCCGCCCGCTTATTGGCCAATGCATGCACATGACCTGCATGCTTTGGCCAATCAGTGGGCGGCCTGCTGTGAGAGCTTTGATTGGCTAAAGGCTGGATGCCTTTAGCCAGTCACTGCACAGCAGTCTCAATTCATGCCCCACACTATATAAAGCTGCTTGTACAGCGGCTCTATGTAAGTGTGTCAGCGTTGTTAGAGAGATAGCATTGGTTCCCGAAGACAGGCAGTTTAGATATCTAGATTTTAAAAATGTTAAAAAAAGAAAAAAAATAGATAGCTAACTAGATAGATACTTAGAAATCTAAAATCTATCTGTCAGTTAGTGCAGACAGGTTAGTGTAGGGAAATATATATATATATATATATCTATCTCTATATCTCTCTCTATATATATATATACATACAGTCTAGTATATATATATATATATATATATATATATATATATATATATATATATATACAGTATACGCACAGTGTACTATATATTGGTGTACAATGTCCATGCGGTATATAGTACACTTGACGTGGTGTATTAAAATATATACCATTTTTAACCCCTTAACCCCCAGAACCCTTTTTTACATTTGTTGTTTACAAGTTAAAATTTGTTGTTTTTTTTTTTTACAAAAAATTACTTAGAACCCCCAAACATTATATATTTTTTTCAAACACCCTAGAGAATAAAATGGCAATTATTGCAATACTTTTTGTCATACGGTATTTGCACAGTGGTCTTTCAAGGGCTTTTTTTTGGAAAAAAAATCACTTTTATGAGTTAAAAAATAATACAACAGTAAAGTTAGCCCACGTTTTTGTACATTGTGAAAGAGGATGTTACGCCGAGTAAATAGATACCATACATGACACGGTTGAAAATTGTGCACACTTGCGGAATGGCGACAAGCTCCGGTACTTAAAAATCTCCATAGTCGACACTTTAAAATGTTTTAATGGTTACCAGGTTAGAGGTGCTAGAATTATTGCTCACACTCTGGCAATCACGGTGATACCTCACATGTGTGGTTTGAACACCGTTTTCATATGCGGGCGCGACTTACGCATACATTTTCTTTGCTGCGCGAGCTTGTGGTTACAGTGGCGCTTTAAATTTTATTTTTTTATTTATTTTTTTACCACTGTTTGTTTAAAAATAAAAATACTTTTATTGCTATCACAAGTAACCATACAATTTTTTTTAAAGCATCGCTTATGGCAAGACGCCTCCACGCGTCATGTGATGTCAGAGGGGGCGTGTCACCCATTTACGTCACTGGGTGGCCCCGCCCCTTCTTGTAAAAGAACTGTCATCATGAAGACCACCCATTCGGCAAGACGCGTGGAGGCCGGACTGCAGCAGCGGAGAGAGCGGCGGCAGTGAAAGAAGAAAGAAGATGAAAATGAAGATGAAGATTGAAGATTGAAGACAAAGAGAGGAAGCAAAAAGACTTAAAGAAGAAGCAGAAGACCAGAAGAAGGACCGGGCCAGGAGAAGATGGAGGAAGAAAGAAGAAAGAGCTATTTTGCAAAATAAAGGACTTGTCAATAGAGTTGACCGAACCTCTGGAAGTTCGGGTTCTGCTGGTCCGGCCGGACTTCGGGACAAAGTCCGGGTCCGGACGGACCCCGAACGATCGCACGGACACCGAACCCCATTGAAATCAATGGGGACCCGAACTTTTAGGCACAAAAATGGCTGTAACACAGTCCTGGAAAGCCCTAGAGGGCTGCAAAAGGAAGGAAATGGGGGTAAGGATGGGACAAGTGACCTACAAAGAAATGGGGACAGGGAAATAACTTTAAATATTTTTAAAGAAATAAAAACATAAAAAATGCAAAAATGGAGGTGAATGTGGATCATCTTCAAACAATGTCGGTAAAAACACGGATTTTCAAGCCCAGGGGTAACTAAAGTTACCCCAAGCCACAGGCACGCTAGCAAGCCCCAGGCAGGCCTGGGCCTGAAACAGGGCTTCAGGCCGGCCTGGTCGTCTTGGGCTTGAAGGTCTCCAAGCCAGTTGAGATAACTGTTCAGGAAATAAAACGTTTTATCGAGAAAGAAGAAAGAAGGAGGTAGAAGAGGACCGGGCCAGGAAGAAGACCAGAAGACGAAGAAGAAATTCAGAAAAACGAAGGAGAGAAACAGAAGTTAGAAGTTAGAAGTAGAAGTAAAAGTAGA
>BLSH010134394.1:1857777-1869341 GCA_018402905.1 Glandirana rugosa
GTTGTATTGCAGTACTGTGCACCATTGACGTTTCCTCTATATCTTCCAGTCTATTGTGCACTGTTTGCAGCTCTCTCTTTAGATCTGATATGGCCGAAGTCATTGCTGCAGTTAAGGACTCTTTTATGTCTTCTGCCACTAACCTCAGGTCTGCCATGGCTAGTGGCTGTGTCCTGTTAGAGCTGTGCTGCTGGGTGCTGGAGCTCTGCCTTCCTGGTGGGCTTAGACTGGAGGAGCGTGGCGCGGCCTGGTAGGCCCGGTCTGAAGCCGGGGACTCGCGTGATTGCGAGCGGAAGAGCTCCGGTATACTGCGGCCCGCTTGGGAGTTCGTGCGCCGGGGTGAGCGCGATCTGGCTGGGGATGGTTCCCTGGACGTTTTCCCCATTTTTAGGCTGTTTTGGGCTATGGATGGCTGGTTGAGAGAGCTTAATTCCCCCCGGTGTGCAGGAGCTCAGGATTCAGGCGTCCATACCGCTCCGACGCCAAACCACGCCCCCTGTGTGTGCTCATTTATGCTCACACCACCATTTATTCTAACTCATATTAATACACTGAGTTCATTTATCAATAAATGGTCTTGTTTCTAATTCCTGGTACTAATTTACAGCCAAGTTAAAGGTATCTGTGCCCACGTTCGTATAAGTGTTTGCAGTGACTTTCATTTAACCAAGTGTGTCACAGGGGCTGAGGTTGTTCTTGGAGTCGATGAGCAGAACAGAGAGCTCAAAGTGGCCGAGTGGCCCCTTCGGGGTAGCACTAAACTTTAATATTAAATATGCACCAAGAAGGCAGAAGGCATCTTAGGTCTGTGCCTGGTCATAGAGGACCATTGTTGATTTTCTGCTCACAGAAGAGTAAATTCTTACAATGAATTCAATAGAATCTTCTGCCCTTTTCCCAATATTAGCACTCCTACATCTGGATTTCTCATGTGTTTAGTGAGTTATTGGATTGAAACTAATGTTATTCTATCCAAGGTGAAAGGTACACTTAAATATAAAGCCTGCCATACAGTATTGCTAAATGGAGTTTAAATGTTTCTCTTGCTATGTGTAATCACACTAATGGAAATACAACTTACTGTAATAGTTTTCCATTTATTCACTCCTTCAGTGACAAGTCAACTTTAATCAAGGCCGCATCTATTTTGAGGTATAGGAGGCACCGCACTTGAGCTAATATACCTCACCTTATTTCTTACCATCCAACTGCTTCCTACAGATGAGACCACTAAGGGAAGGATAGCAGGAATGCAGGTCACATGCACTATAAAAGGACTTCAGATTCGTGCCAAGTTTAGAAGAGGTCAGTCATCTTCCAGACCTGGATAGAGAAAGGAATACTGTTATTTTAGTTCACACAAGCATATATTACTTACAGCATGGTGTTAGACAAGTTCTTAAATACTTTATCTTTTTGGACTGGTGAGCATTATTGACTGGTTCCTGTGTATACTGTTTGAGAGTAAAAAAACGATAATTTAAGTGGCACTAAACCCAAAAACAACAATGTAATATATTGCAGTTTACCAATGCATAGATGTGGTTGCTGCTCATTTTTCTTTTTTCTTTTTTTACACCTAATAAACTAAAATAAAAAGCAACACACCTACTGTCTTAGGGTGCCCCACTCTGGATGGGGGAGCAATGGAGACACCCTTGGAGAGCAGCGTTAATTGTCTGGTCTTAGCATAGGTGTGCGCAGCCTATTGCATTAGTGTGTGCACCACAAAGCGCAAACAAACACGAGTGTGCGTGTATATATTTCAGAAAGGCAGAGATTGATGTCAGTAGTTTATTTTTATGTTATTTTATTTATTTTTTTAAAATGAGTTTTTTTTTCAATTATTTTTTACAATATTATATATTTTTTTTTTTTACAATTTTATTTAGGAGCCCTGCTGGGGGGCTGTGGTGAAATAACAGGGGTCTAAACAGACCCCTGATGTCTCACTTTTGAGACAGATGAAGGGACTGAGGACAGAGATTCCCCCATCCCTTTCTCTGCAGCCAGGTAGCAGGGGGAATCTGCACAGTACAGGGTGATTAGGGTGTGCCTAGGCACACCTGTCACCCTATGTGTGCACGCCTATGGGTCTTAGTCTGGAGCAGCATTAGTTAGTCTCACGCATACTGTCCGATCAGGTCCACCTGTCTGTTTTTCAGGCGGACCTGATCGGATGCTCCATTCACCTCTATGGAGCGATGGATGTCAGAGGTGACATGTCCGCTGACATCAGCCGCTATCCGGTCCACTAAATCCAGACGGATGGATACCCTATTTTCCATCCTTCTGGTGGATCGAATCAGGTGGGATCGGATGAAAACGGACAGGCGGATCTGTTTTCATCCGATCTCCCATAGAGGACAGCGGGGCTCTGACAGGTCCATCCCAGCACAGTGAGCGGAGATGGACCTGTCACCCGCCTGCTCAGCGGAGATCAACGGATCGATCCCCGCTGAGCAAGTGGAGTCCGTCAAAACGGACATGTCCTGTGTGAAAGCTGAATAATGTTGACAATGAGAAAAGTTCAGTGAACAGGAAGTGACATGTGCCGGATGGCAAGTGATGTGTGCCATGAACATGTCACTTCCTGTTCACAGAAAGCAGGTGGCGTGCCACCCGGCATTCCTCACTTTCCATTTCGATGCTCATTTTATTTGATGTCATGTTAGTTCATATTTTAACTATCTGGAATAAATGGTTTTAAATACTACACTATGAAGTTATCTATCACATTCCGCCCTTACCAATGATGCCACGGAGAAGCTATCCAAAGGGTGAGGAATAGCATATGGCCCAATGCTGACTACTCTATTGCTTTATACTATCCGGGATACCAATGAGTGACCTCAGGTCCATTTAGAGACACACTTATTTAAGATCATTGTTTGACCTTTTTTGAGAAAAAGGATCAAATTTTTTTCTGGTAAGTGTGGAGTGTTGTCATTTGGGAGCACAGAATGGTGTATTTTGTCTGTCACCAAGTCTCTATTTTGATATAGATCCACAGCAAGCACCTTTTGCAACAAGCACTTTATTGAACAGCAAGCACTTTATTTAGGAACTCCTCCTTACACTTTTTAAGCTGTTGCAGCAATAGTTTTTTTTCCTTTTTGGATAAAGGTTTTACTTAAATGAATCAAAACTGACCATTGTAAGCACCCCGTCAATGGTTTGTCTCAGCCCTCTGCCATTTTTTCTGGACAACTTGTTCTATTAAAAGAAGATGAAAGATAGCAGACTTATTAGCTGAATCACCGGTGAAAATAAAGGGGAAAAAACCCTAAAAAGGAAACAAATGGGGCTACCACATATAAACATTGGTTAGCTGTAATATGATAAAAAAAATTTTTTGGGGGGGGGGGTTAATACTATTTTAAGACTATCATTACTGCTTCAAGTTGTCAGGTTGTACATACCAGAAAGCTAAAAAAAACCTGCATACTGAGTTAGATTGGGACACAAGCATTTAATTCATCAGGTGAGGAGCAATCTTTAAAGTTCTGACTGCCAAACATAGATCACTTATTAACTGTCGTGATTACACTAAGCTGATTATGAAGTCTTATTGGTTCCTGTGGATAAAGATGAGCAATTGAATCTGAAGTAAAAATAAATCAATCTGTCGGTTTGTCAGGGTTTGGGTTGAACATGAGGTTGACCTGAACCAGGCCTGTTTTCACTTTGGTGAATGAGCAAACAAACTGGCCAAATTTGGACAGTCTTCCAGCTTGAACCTCCAACTGATACAGCTGAAAGTCATTTATGTCAAGGCATTATCACTACCTCCATTAAATGACAGATTTATTGGACACAATCAGCCCATTTGTTCATATTCAATAGTTGGCTGAAGACTGTTACTTTCAACAGAAGTAGTGAGGGGGCAGCATTGCCAGGGTGGCAGATAATTGTGTTGGAGGGTTGATGCTCATCGTGATAAATGTTGGATTTACAATGCCAGGTGATCTGATTGCCATTGTCTTTTCATCAAGGAACATTTTTTTTTTCTTTTAATAAAGGACATTTTTTCATGTGCATGATTAGCATGTACTGTGTACCCTTTACTCATTAGTGTATGTGTGTACGTGTGAGTGGGTGGGGAAAGGTGGTACCTGGGGGCTCCATTCTGTAAAGGGTGCCTCCAGGTTAGAGTTGCCCCCTCATCCCTTTAAACCCTAACACACATTAATAATAATAATAATAATTAATTAATTACACAGGTGCTGTGGCTGATTAAGGTGGTAATTAAACTCACTTGGTGCCTTATCTGTATTAAATTAGCCTCAGAACCTGTGTAATTCATAGGTGTTCGGGTTTAAAGGGATGAGGTTGCAACCCTACTCCAAGTTCCTGCAACCGCCTCTCACTTTTTGGTGGCAGGCTTTTGGCCTTCTATACAGACTCTTATGAATCCAACCAGTTCCTATAAGCTGGACTTTGGGAGGGCTCTTCAAATACTTTCTCTGCTCACTCCCCCTCTTTTGAGTAGTTTTCAAAGCACATTACAACTTTGGAGGTCTACTGCTCAGACAAGGGTTTCCTCATGCACTCTCCAAACTGTATGCACTATTAGTCCTATGTCCCGAGGACTTTTTATTTGTTCTCAAATTGTCTCTTTGCTACAAAAATCCAAGAAAATAATTTTAAGATCAGACAGATGCTGGTGGTGCCAAGATGAGAGGGGAATGCCTCTACACATTTTTTGGCGCTGCCCCAAGCATGTGCATTTTTAGAAAGAGGTCCAAAGAATAGTACCACAATTTACAGATTATTCAGTTTCTGATGAGCCAGCATTTTTCCTTCTCCATATTACCAATATACCCTCCAAAATCTACAAAGGGTCAGTTTTGCGTCATCTTTTAGATGCTGATAAGTGATGTATTTCTTTGAGATGGAGAGATCCATAGCCTCTGTCTATTGGGCTATGGCTACACGAGTTGAGGAATTTAACCAATTGGAAGATCTTGCGTTGACACACCAACATAAGCGTGAGAATTATTCCAAACCTGGACTCTATGGACCATGTTCATATATTCCAAGGAGGAGAAGTTGTTTCCTTTTTCTCCCAGTGAGTTCTACTGGTGGTTAAATATATGACTGATTTTTTTTTTCTCCAAGCTGGATACAGATGTAGTCCCTCATGACACCCCTCTCCTTCACCCCCTGCCTTTTTTTCCTGCTCCATTTCTCCAGCTTCTCCCATCTTCTATTCTCCTTCTTTCTCTTCTTTTATTGCTTGGCCTATATATTTTCTCTTCCCAGGCTACTTCTTATTTGGTTTAGCCGTAGGGAAGAGTGAAAATATTCAGCAGTGTCTCATATTATCTGTTAAACTTTGGAGGTCCTGCTTCGGCTGATACTCTTTGATCTTCTGATCTCTGAGGTGACTCTATGTTACTAGAGTAATCATACGTGCTACCTCTTATGCGCTGTAACTGTCAAGAGGGTGCATTATGCACTTGATACTTGGGCATTACTGAATTTGCCTTGTTGTAATCTTTTATGTTTATGGAACCTTCTGTTTTGTAAGATAACATTTGGAAAATACTGAGTTTGATAGTCTTAACCTTATTATTGATCTTTCACCGAAGGTAGCTCTGTGGTTGACAAAACACCAGGTGCAAAAGAGACTAGAGAAACTTATTGTAAACCCTGTGTCTCAATGACCTACACCCGTGAGTACTCAGGCCAGTTATACCAATAATCTATCTATGAGATACCTACCTATGTACAAACTTAGCAAATGTGAAAATAAACACCATAAAATAGTTGTAACCGTATATACAATCTTCAAAAAATGTGTGGGTCACAGCAAATATTACTTGTGCATATAAAAAGTATATAAAACAAATATCAGTAATTGTTATCTCATTGCTGCCTCCATTAAAACTAAACATTCTCAAAAGTGTAGAATATTTCATGTCATGGCATATATAATTGTTCACAATCAAGTAATCAAAAATAAACAGAAATCGTCCATAAATAGAAGTCCACCAAATTATAGTGCAAACGGTGATTTAATCTTCCCCCCGTTGGAGGTACTTAGTCCACACACCACCTCGTATGTACAAGTGATCCCTCTCCCCAACAGAAAATCACTCACCAGACACTCATGCCTTCCACTCTCATGGTTGGCATGGTTCTCTTGTGTTATAATTATCAGCTGTCAAATTTTAAAAATAATAATAAAAAAAACAAGTAAGCAAGTACAATACACTTCTTCCTACTACAGCAGAGACTGATATTATCCTGCATGCTAAAACGTTTGAGGGATAATAAGAGATATTTTGTACCCCTTACTCACTCATGTTGGGGGCGAATATATTCTTCTAGCTTTCATTGCTAAACAGCTTAAGAGGAACATCCTACCTCAAAAGGACTCTAATCTCAATGGGGCTATCTTGGTAAGTGGGGAGTATAGCCTCTAGAAAGGGGATCGTCTACTACATGCACCTTTATCTATAGAAGAACAATTTAATAAAAAAAAAAAAAAGGGGTCTTAAGTAGGGATTAAGTTCAACGCAAACATCGGGCGTTCGCCCGTTCATCAAATTTAGAACATTATGAACATAATGCATTGCACGCAGCTGGCGCGCACAGTTCCTCCCTGCTGGGAGGGCTCCCACCATCTGCACGCTTTTTGCTCTGACAGCTTATTTATATGGCAGGGCGGGGCCACCCGGCGATGTAAGCGAGCGACCCTGTCCCTTCTGACGTCATGTGACGTCAGAGGGGGCAGGTCACGTGCTTACTTCACTGGGTGGCCCCGCCCTGCCATATAAATAAACTGTCAAAGCACAAAGCAGTCAGTCGGCGAGAGCCCTCCCATGGAGGAGGAGCTGTTGCAGCTTTTTTTTTCTTTCCAGTCCGTTGCGTGCCATGATCGACGATGGATTACAAAGGGGGGCACTTATTTTTTTTTCTTTTTTAATAAAGGATTTGTCCCTAATTGCCTCCTGTGGTTTTCTCTTTTTTGACGCTTTTTGGTGAATTAGTAGGAGTACGATGTAGCCGATGCTAATTCACATGAGGGATGGTAACTGGGGGCCCCCTTATTAAAGGGGGCTTCCATATTCCAATAAGCCCCCCACCGCAGACCCCCACAGCCCAGCGTTGTGGGGAAGAAGCTCTTGCCCCCATCAACATGGGGACAAGGTGCTTCTGGGTGAAGGGCGCAGAGCCCCCCTGCCCCAAAGCACCCATACTCCCCATGTTGAGGGCATGTAGCATGGTACGGTTCAGGAGGGGGGGCGCTTGTCCTCCCCCCCCGGCTTGCCAGGTTGCTTGCTCAAATAAGAGTCTGGCTTGAATTTTAGGGGGGACCCCACGTCAATTTTTTTGGTAAATTTTGGCACGAGGTTCCCCTTAAAATCCATACCAGACCTGAAGGGCCTGGTATGGACTGCGAGGGACCCTACGCAATTTTTTTCACTGATTTTTATCTATATTGCTGGGAACCAGCAATACATTACAGCCGCAAGTGATTTAAATGATCATTTTTCCTTTACAAGTGTCATTTTGCTCTGGCACTGTTCTAAACATCACAGAGGTGCACCCTTTTACAAGCAGACTAAGGGACCCTCCCCCAGGCACATTATTTAAAGGAATATTTCATTTTTATTGTTTCACTTTAAGCCTTATTAAAATCACTGCTCCTGAAAAAATTATTGATTTAAAAACTTTTTTTTGCATTGATACTTGTCCCTAGGTCAGGACCATGGTTGAGTTCCTGCATCTATTTTCTGAGAAAAAAAGCCTTGCACTCGTCCCACCACTTGACCTTGAATTTCTTTCTAACATAGCAACCTGTGGATGTGGTCACAGTGCAGGTCACAGGATACCGGCATCTGGTAATGTCAGATGCTGAAAGTGCTGTCATAGACAGTAGCTCTACAAGAGAGTTATAACTCGAGGCATGGGCAACAGCAACATGGAGTATTAATGCTTTTCTCTTGCATTTTTTTTTATTTATTTTTTTTAAATCAATAACAGGGCCACTTTAAAGTAAGCATACAATAACATAATGGAAAACATCCATTTGGAGAAAGACATACATTAGTCTATGCATCTCTCCTCCACTATGTGAATTGATGCTTTTCTATACCACTTCATTCTAACTTCATTGTAAACTCATTCCTATCAAACCATATGAGTGATGGTAGATGTTTGACACATTGTAGGAACATATACTAAAAGCCCCATTTTAGCACTAACACTTATTAAATAAGGGCTCATTGCCTTTGTTCTGGCTCGCTTGCCTTTTAGAAAGAAAATAAACCAGGCACAACCGACAAGAACAAAAAGTATATATCATTGTATTTAATGGTAAGCTAATATAATATGTAATATTTGAATGTTCATAATGGTATCTTGATGTGTAAATGATGGCACCTCATCCCTTCCTGCAGTAGAAACCGAATATACAGGGTGGGCCATTTATATGGATACACCTTAATAAAATGGGAATGGTTGGTGATATTAACTTCCTGTTTGTGGCACATTAGTATATGTGAGGGGGGAAACTTTTCAAGATGGGTGGGGACCATGGCGGCCATTTTGAAGTGGGCCATTCTGAATCCAACTTTTGTTTTTTCAATAGGATGAGGGTCATGTGGCACATCAAACCTATTGAGAATTTCACTAGAAAAACAATTGCGTGTTTGGTTTTAACGTAACTTTATTTATACTTTATGGATACTGGAAGCCTGTGCTAGCATTTCTCTTGCGGTGTTGCTATCAGTGTGTGAAGAGTGGGATAAGAGGGTTGCATTGACAATCCAACACAATGGGCAGCACATTGAACACATTTTATAAGTAGTCAGAAACTTGTAAATAACTCATGAAAGAATAAAGTTACGTTAAAACCAAGTACACCATTGTTTTTCTTGTGAAATTCCCAATAAGTTTGATGTGTCACATGACCCTCTTCCTATTGAAAAAACAAAAGTTGGATTCAAAATGGCTGACTTCAAAATGGCCGCCATGGTCACCACCCATCTTGAAAAGTTTCCCCCCTCACATATACTAATGTGCCACAAACAGGAAGTTAATATCACCAACCATTCCCATTTTATTAAGGTGTATCCATATAAATGGCCCACCCTGTAGAATTAAAATGGGACTTTCCTATTACCATCATAAACCAACAGCACATAATTTAACCACTTAAGGACCGTAAGGATTTCCCCCTTAGGCTCCATGCACACTGGACGCTATAGGGCTCTTTCAGCGTGGGGCAGGAGACGCTGCTAACAAAATGTTCTATTTGCAGTGTTTTGTAAGCAGCGTTTAGCGGCGTTTTTCGGAGTCTGCGGTTTTTTTTTCATTGGCTTCCATTGAGGACTGCAAAAAACGCCAGGCGCCGATAAACCGGTGTTTAGCTGCGTTTTTCGGCATCTGCGTTTTTGGCATTTTTTCTTCATTGGCTTCCGTTGACTGCAAAAAACGCCAGATGCCGATATACCGGTGTTTATCGGTGTTTACCGGCGCCTGGCATTTTTTTGTGGTCAGGAGAACGACTTTTCAATGCCAATTCAGGGCGTACAGATAACAGCCCAAAAACGCCACTGCTGATAAAAGACAATAAACGACCATGTGTGCATGGACAGATAGGATAAAATAAAGTAGCATTTTTGGGCTGTTAAAAAAAACGCCAAAACGACCAAAAACGGTCGGTTTTGAGATACAGTCTGCATGGAGCCTTAAAGTGGTTGTCAAGGCTTATGAAAAAAAAAAAAAACACCTGCAAGAGAAAGGCATAATGAGCTAGTATGCATCGCATACTAGCTCATTATGAAATACTTACCTTAGATTGACACCGTTGCAGTCGTCCCCAAGCACCGCTGTGACCGGCGTCATGTGTCCGTTATCTTCCGGGATCCCGGGCTCTGACCAATCACATTGCAGACTCCAGCGCTGTGATTGGCAGGAGCCGCTCTGACGTCACTCCCGCGCATGCGCATGGGAGCCATCATTTATGGCACACATAGTGAAGAAACAGCCCAGTCGGCACATGCAGATACAGGGAATATCTTCTAAACGGTGCAGGTTTAGGAGATATTCCCGGGACCTACAGGTAAGCCTTATTATAGGCTTACCTGTAGTTTAAAGTGGTTGTCATGAGTTGACAACCACTTTAATGACAAGGCCATTTTTTGTGATACGGCACTGCGTTGCTTTAACTGACAATTGCACGGTTGTGCGACGTTGTACCCAAACAAAATTGACATCCTTTTTTCCCACAAATAGAGCTTTCTTTTGGTGGTATTTAATCAGCTCTGCAGTTTTTGTTTTTTGCACTATAAACAAAAAAAGGGAGACAATTTTGAAAAAAAAAAATATGTTTTCCTTTTTTGCTATAATAAATATCCAAAAAAAATGTAAAAAGACGAATTTCATTATCAGTTTAGGCCAATATGTATTCTACAGTTTTTTGGTAAATTAATTGATTAATTTATTAATTCAATGGGTATATTGACTGGCATGCTGAAAAGTTATAGCGTCTACAAACTACGGTATAGATTTATGGCCTTTTAATTTTTTTACATTTTTTTTTACTAGTAATGGCGGTGATCTGTGATTTTTAACGGCACTGCAACATTGCGGTGGACAGATTGGACACTTTTTTGGGACCATAGACATTTATACAGGGATCAGTGTTGTAAAAATGCATTGATTACTGTATAAATGACACTGGCAGGGAAGGGGTTAACACTAGTGGTGATCAAGGGGTTAAATGTGTTCCCTGGGTGGTGTTTCTAACTGATTGGGGAATGGGCTGATTGGAGGAAGAGAGAGATCGCTGTTCCTAATTACTGGGAACAGACAATTCCCATCTACTCCTCTGTCAGAATGGGGATCTGCTTTGTTTATCCTGGCAGATCACCGTTCCCTCTGGAGTGATCGCGGGAAGACATTGATATCGCGCCCACAATACCTATTCCCACAACCAACGTACAATGATGGCAATTCACGGGAACGAGCCGACCTGCCGCAGTGAAATGACAGCGGCTGGTCAGCAAAGAGTTAAAGTAGAGCTGTCGGCAAAACCTTTTTTTTTTTCATTTTGGATAGAGTAAGGGATGGTTATAACTAGAGTTGAGCGAACCCGGACTGTAAAGTTCGGGGCCGTACCGAACTTTGGGGTGTCTGGGACCCGGACCCGGACTTTTCAAAAAAAGTCCGGGTTCGGGTCCGGTGTTCTGGTAATTTTAATGAAAAATCTTAAAAATGCTGTAATGAAAAAAACTTTTCAGGCCCAGGCCCAGGGTCTGTGGGGTTTCAAGCCATGCCGGGGCTTGAAATGTCAGGCCCAAGCGAGTTGAGATCAATATTGGTAGGGAATGAGATAGGTTTTACTTTTTTTTTTTCCAAAACGGCTGTCGAGATGAAATTGAGAAACGACTGGTCGGCGACAGTAAAGTGACGCCGTCCAGCCGAGCAAGGGCACTTAACGGTAGTAACATGCAACCAACACCCTTATCCATAACACCCGCGCTATAGTTACAGAAGGGCGCTAGTGAGGTCTCCCTTGCCACTAGACGGTCCTATTTGTTTCGTCT
>BLSH010134394.1:1871006-1889098 GCA_018402905.1 Glandirana rugosa
TGCAATGTTTGACAGTTTCATTTAAAGTGATGCACACATTTTAAAAAGAAGTGTGAATAAAAGATGTTGAATGATTGACGGTTTGATTTAAAGTGACACACACACTAGAAATAATTGTGCAGAAGAGATGTGCAATGTTTGACGGTTTCAATTAAAGTGATACACACATTTTAAAAAGAAGTGTGAATAAAAGGTGTGGAATGATTGACGGTTTGATTTAAAGTGACACACAGACTTGAAATACTTGTGCAGAAGAGATGTGCACTGATTTCCGGTTTGATTTAAAGTGATACACACATTTTGCAGAACAGTGATATGGGTACTCCCGGCTTATTTATACTTTTTTGACACAGTTTGAAGATGATTTTAGAACAGTTCTATGGCCTCTAATGTTAATTAATACTTTTCAGACCCATTTTGAAGATGATTTCCATTCTTGCATTTTTTATGTTTTTATTTTTTTAAAAATATTTAAAGTTATTTCCCTGTCCCCATTTCTTTGTAGGTCACTTGTCCCACCCTTACCCACATTTCCTTCCTTTTGCAGACCTCTAGGACCTTCCAGGACTATTTTACAGCACTTTTTGTACCTAAAAGTCCGGGTCTCCATTGATTTCAATGGGGTTCGGGGTCCGGGACAAAGTTCGGGTTCTGTCCTGACCCGAACCCGGACTTTGTCCCGAAGTTCTGCCGAACCAGCAGAACCCGGACTTCTAGAAGTTCGCTCAACTCTAGTTATAACCCCTGTCAGTTTTTTTTTCCGCCATTTGTGTCCCATTGTGGGTTTTACTTTACTTCCTGTCCCATAGCCAAACAAACAGGAAGTGAGAGGAACTCCCTGCAAATTCGGGAATTCCTTGTGGACCCCAAAGTCACTGGAACTAGTGTCCTCATTGGAAGATTTCCCTTCTATTACTTTTCTGGGGACAACCCAAATTTGGGATTTTCTTTTATTTTCCCTTTCAATCATAACGGTAAACAGGACAATAGACAGGGTGAATCTCCTTAACTGGGCCACAGACAGCAATAGCATTTGACAGAGGTTCTAATCTATCTTCCCTCTATCCAAAATGAAAAGAAACATTTTGCCTTTTAGCTATACTTTAGTACAATTTATATTTATTACAGAAAAAGTTAAAATGTCTTGATAAAATAGTGTACACTAACATAATTTAAAGCAGTCCAAAAGGAATGGCCCATAGCATATAGTAGAGGGCTCTAATGACTTGTCCTTCCAGACTCTCAGTTTTTCACTTATTATATAAAGTTCCTTTTTGGTTGAACACAAGCTAGTATTTCACTGACATGTCCTGGGACCAGCTGTCAAAGCGCAATGGCCACAGTGGAAATTTTGTCCATCCACACCGGGTAGCATAAATAGAGGAATCTGTTAGAATCAAAGAAAAACAATATGTATATATGTCCATATTGAGATTTCGTTCAAAGTCTAGGCTCAGCGAAAATTCCCTTTGAAAGTGAATATGCCCTACTCCTTTAAAGTGGAACTTTAGTCAGAAAATTTAGTCCTGCTATATCATTTCAGGCTGGCCCTTTTTGCAGTTATATCTCTGTAATCAAGTGTAAAACATTAAAAATAAGTGCTTATACTGTTTCAAATCCAGTAAATCACTGTCTTACCCTGCTTTGCATCTTATCCTTTATAGCCAAGGAAGCTGATTTTGTTTGATTTGCAACTGCCATGGTGCTGCACATGTGATCAATTATGACACCAGCCATTTGATGGTTTGACAGTTTGATTGAGGAAACAAGCAAATGTGACAGTTAGCAATCTCAGTATTCCAGGAATACAACTTTTTTGAAACTGTTACATCGATGTGTTTAGTTTTGCTTTATGGTTTACTTCTGCTCAGGTGCTCTGGGCTTCAGCAAAATGGCAGCCTCCAGCAAGAAGAGACAGAAGCAATTCTGGAGGCAATTTACAACAAACACCAATTTTGGTAGCATAATTATTAATTTGGAAGATATGCTCCTTGCTTAAGAACTTTATTTTTTATCAAGTTGTTATGGGTAAAGTTCCGCTTTAAAATAGAATTGAACTCACCGATATGTTTCCCAAAACAATTACATTCAAGAACAGCCATAAACGATAACTGTCACAGTTGCTTTTGTTCTCAACTGAAATGTCAAGACATAACTGATCACATGTGCAGACTATGGCAACTGAAGATCAAACAGGGGATAAGATGGCAGCTTGTAGACATCTTGTGCCTAATAGGGGAGTGCGCTGCTAGTGAATGAGACTGAGCTGCCCAGGCTAGGGAAGGGTTACATTTTGGATCTGACGATTTCCCAGGCTTTTTGGGGACTGCCCTCCACCTGATCTTTATATAAATAGTGGGAGGGATGGGCCCAGGTAGAGTGTCGGTGGGACCACATGGGAAGAAAAAGGTCCGGATCACAAAAAAGGATGTAGCCTGGAGCAATGTTTGTATTCCACCCAAAAGGGATTTTCCAGCAACAGACTCTGCCAATCAGGGACTTACGCTTGTACAGATATGCCTGAGCAGCCACACACAGGGTACAAGAGAAAGACCACTACAAAGGGTTAAATCAGCAGGAGAGTCAGAACAGGAGAGTAGATGCCATGGGTAACCAGAAAATTGTAGGAAGTGAACAGCAGCCTGACAGCGAAGAGTAGTACCAGGCTCAGGTGACAGGTTCTCCGATAGCGAGGTGGTCAGTATTGCTAGTGTATAGTCTCAGCGATGTACCCCCTTAATGCAACATACATTGAGCAAAGGTGTGTAGTAACCTGGGACGGTTCATTTTACAGAGAGTCTCTGTATTTCACATTACTGCACACAATTTACAGCTCATCTCGAAGGCAGGGTTCTGTCTCAACGTTGACTTTCACCTGAATACAGCCCCACCTATTATTAGGCATGGATGAGCACATACACGGGAGAAGAGGAAAGGTTCTACCCCCACATGCAAGGCAAGTAGGTCCACTCACATGGTTCCTCACCTGTAAAGGATAGGAGGGTTTAGTTTTGCTTTAAACAAATCAACTCTTTAGATTTCAATGGCCCATCAGGTTAACGCATGCAATCTAAAACGTGAAACGCATAAGTAATGCAAACAAATATGTCAGCCAAAATGAGCCCAAAGGATTTTTTTTTTTTTGAACAATAGTTTTTATTGGGGTTTAACCACTTGCCTACTGGGTACTTTTACCTCCTTCCAGGGCAATTTTCAGCTTTCAGCGCTGTCGCACTTTGAATGGCAATTGCACGATCACGCAACGCTGTACCCAAACAAAATTTTTATCATTTTTTTTCACACAGATAGAGATTTCTTTTGGTGGTATTTAAAAAGAATTTAGAGAATTAAAGAGAAAAAAAACGTTTTCATAGTTTGAAAAATTTTATAACAAATAGGTAATTTTTCTCCTTTACTGATGTGCGCTGATGAGGCTGCACTTTTGGGCATTGGTAGGCTGCCCTGATGGACACTGATGAAGCAGCACAGATGAGGCGGCACTGATGGGCATTGATGGGCACTGATAGGCACTGATGAGGTGGAACATGTGGGCACTGATAAGGAGGCACCGATGAGGTGGCACTGATGGGTGGCACTGATGGGCGCTGATAGGTGGCACTGATAGGAGGTACTGATGGGCACTGGTAGGCGGCACTGATGGGCACTGGTCGTCGGCACTGATGGACACTGATGAGAAGGCACTGATGGGCACTGATTGGCAGTACTAGTGGGCACGTTTGGGACTGCACTGATGATCAGGACACTGATAATTTGTGCCCTGATTATCAGTGCACATGTCCCTTTTACAAAAAACGGTTATCAACTCTCTTCTCCCTTCCTCATGCTGTCAGCATGAGGAAAGGAATGGCAAAAACTGGCTCCTGTTTACATCGTGATTAGCTGTGATTGGACACAGCTGATCACGTGGTAAAGAGCCACTGATTGGCGCTTTACCTCAATCTGTGATCAGTAGTGTCCATATTACACTGAGATCATAGAGCATGCCGCCCGTCTAATCACAGGAGGATGTCATATGATGGCCTCCCAGAACTGGCTAGCTGAGCTGTAGCCGGCATTCGGCTATAGCGCGGTCGGTAAGTGGTTAAAGAGTACAGAGTTACACAACAAATAAATATGTACAGAGCCACATTAACTGTATAATAATTGCAAAACATCATGTAACTCTATACATTGCAGAGGATTATTAGAGCAAACATAGCAAAGGAAGAACATATAAGGAAAAAAACAATTAAGGCACAAGAAGTAGGTTGGTAAATCAGGTAAGGTTCTTCATGTATCACAATCACAGAAGAAAAGCTACCTCCAAGGCAAGTAAGTTAATTGAACAATCATACACAGGTGATATAACAAATTCTGTAAGCATTCTGTAAGAGGATTTTTAAACAGAAATGATGCGCAATAATCAGTAACTACTAATAGATATCATTTTCCCTAAGAAATTACTTCAGATTGGATGTTATATGTTATGACCTATTGCAAATCTTCATCGATATTTGTATTACCTTGTTAAATATTCTAATGTAAGCATTTTAACTTAATACTGAACCAGTGTTGGGACAAAATCATCTAGAGCCCAGGGCGAACATGCCAAAAATTGCGCCACCCCATCCCCAAGATACATGAGCATTATGTATAAGGGGAGAAGGGAAATGGGACTTATATATATGAGGAAATGAATGGGTAACTTCATATACCTCCATCCCTAATTCATATATTAAAAAGAAAAGGGGGTTGTGGGACTTTGTATGAAGAACACTACTAGAAAATAGATGATAAAATCATGTGTATTCATTCCAAATACTTATAAAGTAATAACATAATAAAAAGATGTTTTTGGATATGAACCATAATTACCATCTCAATAATTCATGTGTATACAAATATAGTTTACACTGTACAAAGTGTCAGCAAACAGCCTATTATACACATCAATAAAAACATGAATTAGCTGAAAAGTAATCAAGTTGATGATAATATACATATTAATAGGAATTCTAGGACACATGATTGCAGCGGTGTAGCATATGAAAGGAGCTCTACGCGTTTCATGGATATCTCCACTCATCAGGAGCAGTCGTGCAATAGAGGTCTCTATAATAAAAAACATGTGTAAGTGCAATTGATCTACTAACTGGCAAAGAGGGGGGTGTAAGGGGAAAGAGGGGCACACTGAACATAATATATACCATTGTAAGGAATAATGTAACAGGATGGTAGCACCATGGCCAACATCTTCCCCGGGAGCTGAGGCAGTCATATCCGCGGCCACACAGTGGCACAAACAGCAATATACAGAGAAGTTGCCAAGAAAAGAGTCCCCAATTGACGATTGTAGAATAAATGAGTATACTATAAAGGAATTCCAAAAGGTTCAGGTGAAAAAACATTGTATACCCATGAAGGACTGCATCATTGACGGACTAGGAGAACATCTAGAGACTAGAGATCTAAAAAATCGTTTCATTATGTTATTAATTCATATGTTTTTGGAATCAATGCACATGATTTTATCATCTATTTTCTAGTAGTGTGCTTCATACAAAGTCCCACAACACCCTCTTCTTTTTAATATGGGAATTAAGGATGAAGGTATATGAATTTACCCAGTAGTCCTCTATTGTACTACTGCTCCTGATGAGTGGAGATATCCACGAAACGCGTAGAGCTCCTATCATGTGCTACACCGCTGCAATCATGTATCCTAGAATTTCTATTAATATGTATATTATCATCAACTTTATTACTTTTCAGCTAATTTGTGGTTTTATTGATGTGTATAATAGTCTGTTTGCTGACACTTTGTTTGTACAGTATAAACTATATTTGTGTATATATATATAAATTATTGAGATGATAATTCTTAAAAATATTTTTATTATGTTTTTAATTTTATATGTATTTGGAATCAATACACGTGATGTTATCATCTATTTTCTAGTAGTGTGCTTCATGCAAAGTCCCACAACCCCCTCTTCTTTTTAATATATGAGCATTGTGTATCAGCAAAAATCCCCCCCACCCAAAAAAAGAAAATTTAGCCCTAAACATACATTCCCCCTCCTCCCAGTACAAATCAGCTGGGGCACTGCTCCCTTCCCTGCATGAATCTTTGCCCCCCCCCCTCCAAACCCCTCAGCTCAAATTGTCTAATTCCTTATTTACCCCCAGCACAAACCCACCCCCCCCCCCAGAAAAAATTCCCCCCTCCTAGTATAAATCCTCTACCCCTCAAATTTTCCCTCTGAGCACAAATCCTCTCCCCCATTCTGGCACAAATCCTCCCCAATCCAATCTAGCACAAATTCCTCCCAAATTTCCACTCCTAGCACAAATACCCCCAATCATTCCTGTTAGCATAAACCCCTCCCCCCCAAAAGAAAAAAATCCCTCCCAGCACAAATCTACCCCCCAGCCATATTACCTTTTCTAGCATAAACTCCCCCAAAATTCCCCCTCCTAGCATAAATCTTCTTCCCCCATCCCCCCTCCCAACATAAATCCCCTCAGATCACCACTCCTAGCCCACCTCCCCAAATTGACCCTCCTAGAACAATTCTTAATCCCTGCCACCCTCCAAAATCCCCCTCCCAACACAAATCCCCTCCCCTCAACCTCCTTGTGGTGCCCCCCATCTCACATGATACCACAGTGCCCAGGGCAGCCGTCCCTCCTGCCCACCCCATGCCCCGGCCCCGTACTGAACATATGAAGACATTTTTTTTTTGGTTTGGTGGACATTTGACACATCATTTTGGGTTTATGTGTTACAATATGCAAGCATTCCAGTAAATGTACAGTGACCAAATATACTGGTACATTTACAAAATGATCTTT
Source organism: Glandirana rugosa (assembly GCA_018402905.1). Taxonomy (NCBI): domain Eukaryota; kingdom Metazoa; phylum Chordata; class Amphibia; order Anura; family Ranidae; genus Glandirana; species Glandirana rugosa. The sequence continues at coordinate 1,877,862 of BLSH010134394.1, forward strand.
ATAAGAAATGTTTCTAAAGTGATAGTATATTTGAAATGAAACATGCAAGTTAAAATTCCATTTCAGTACCCATAGCTTCAGTTACAAACATTTACAGCCTGCTTGCTCATAATAACTGGATAGTACAAGTAGTCATTTTTTTCTTTTCTTTTTTTCTTTTTTTACAAAAAGCAAAAATCTAAAAAGAAATCAAAACTGTAGCAATTATTATCCAGTAAGACATCCTCTGGGTTTTATGTAACAGTAGTCGATGAGCTTTGGTTCAATGTGTCTAGGGTTGATGTTCTGCAACATGACTTCTGGGATGCTGTGAAATGTTTTAAGGATTTTGTGGCTTGGCAAAGTCTTCCTGCATCAATCATTGCAAATTCACTCTAAACCATTAGAAGCCTGTTTTATGATTAGCATTACACTAATATCTGAATATGTGACAGCGCTTACCGCTCTGAGAGAATGTTTATCAGAACTAGGTCACTACATCAGCATTTCAAACCTATGGCTTGACCATAAGCCATGTGAACCTTCTCTGCAATGGACCTGATCTGTACTTGCAGCCAGATAAAGGCAAACCAAATGATTCACAGCCCTAAATAGTTATGTTTGTTTAACCTATTAATACCTTATATTAATCCCGTTGGGATCATTAAAGTATTCTGAATCTGAATCTAAAGGAAGTGAATCATACCATGTGGATTTTTATGATATTTAAAAGCAAACTGGATTGTATCATTACAGTCCAACTCCAGGACAAAAAATTTAATTGAATTTAAGGTCTTGGCTTGTGCATCAATTATCTAAGTAAACCTGTACAGGTGCAATGCTATGGCATAAATAGTGATGGGCCAAACACCCCTTGGTTCAGTTCGCACCAAAACTCCCGAACATGTAAAAAGTTTGGACCTGAGCCCCAAACTTTATTAAAGTCTATGGGACCCAAACTTGAAAAATCAATAAAAAGGGTATAGGGTCCGGGTACTGCTCTTGGGGGCATGTATCAATGCAAAACAAAATTGTAAAAAGTTTTTTAAAGGAGCAGTGATTTTAACCTGATGCGGACCGCCCAGGACCAGTGCAAGGATTTTTGACACCCTAGGCAAAACCTCATTGGCTCCACCCCTGACTCCACAGCTTTCGCCCTGCCCATGTGATAGGAGGCGGCGCTATACAGGAAGCATCAGCTCTGCTCCCTCTAGCACTGGCTCCAGTGCTGCGCCTCTAATTACACTACTGGTCGGACGGAGCAGCTCTCTGAGACTGAGTTAGTTACATACTGCAGCCTGCAGAGCATGCAGATGCAGAGGGAAACTAGCAGCTGGGCACCCCTAGGCAGCAGTCTGCTCTAGGCAGCTGCCTAGTTTGCCTACTTGTAGGACCAGCCCTGCGACCGCCCCATACATATTAACTGCGGCAGGGTGGCGGCTCTGTGCAGAATCATGTACCGGTACGTGATTCTGCATTTCTGTGTCTGGGGCACGCCGCCGGCGACCCACCCCTGCTGTAATTGGACACAATGGGGATGCGATGTCTGCCTGGACCTGCCAATCGTGCGGGGCACAGGCAGAATGGCAATCTGCCTATATAAACAAGGCAGATTGCCTTGTTCTGTGACAAAGGAAGGCTGTGATCTCATGGAACACAGATCTCTGCCTTCCCACAGTACAAGCACCCCTCACACAGTTAGCAAGTACTCCCTAGAAACACAATTAACCCTTTGATCGCCCCTGATGTTAACCCCTTCCCTGCCAGTGTCATTAATACAGTGACAGTGCATATTTTTTTGCACCCGTCACTGTATTAGTGTCACTGGCCCCCAAAAAGTGTCAAAAGTGTCAGGTGTCTGATTTGTCCGCCGCAATATTGCAGTCCTGCTATAATAAGTTGCTGATCGCCACCATTACTAGTAAAAAATAAATACATAAATAAAAAATCCAAAAATCTATCTCATAGTTTGTAGGCACTTTAACTTTTGAGCAAACCAATCAATATACGCCTATTGGGATTTTTTTTACCAAAAATATGTAGCAGAATGCATATTAACTTAAGTTGATGAAGAAAATAGATATTTTTTTACTTTTTTTTTTATTGGATATGTTTTATAGCAGAAAGTAAAAAAATATATATATTTTTGAAACTGTCAGTCTTTGAGTCCCCCCCCCACCAACACATACTCATGCATATGAACGTATATGCACATGTCAGGGGCACATACACGCAAAAACATAGACTGCTCTTGTTACATATCGCCACTCACGCTATAGTCCCATTATTTACAGTTTGTCGCATGCAATTTTAAAGCGGAGTTCCACCCACTAATACATCTTTATATATTTCAAATCCTCTATGCATGATGAATCACCTTTGGAAAAAAAAATATATACTCGCCCTAAGTGCCCTGTTGCTATGTGGTCCCTGTAATCTTCCACTTCCTGATCTGCCGCACTCCGCATCACTTCCTGCCTCGCCTGAGCTCATGAGAGATGTGAGTCATCATTTCCCATGGGTCAGTGTGCATCCCTGAGCTGTAAAATCGCGTTATTTCCAGACAGGAAATGATGCGATTTTGTAGGGGAGAGACATGTTATCTATGTTGCCATAATAACGGGACGGGGTCTTCCTTCGCCACCGCCCGTTGTTATGGCAACGAGACATGCACTCGAGATCGAGAGGTGCATGCTGCTTACCCAGCATGCATCTTATCCAGGAAGAGACTCAAGGAGGGTGTGACTGGGCTTCACATGCCCACAGCTAAGATGGGAACTGCCAGTAAAGAAAAAAATCAGCAATGTAAGTACAAAATAAATAGGAAGACTACCCAAATGTAAAGCTATCAATTACTTTATTTATATAATGAATACTAACTAGGTGGATGCCAGAAAAAAAAAATGATATGGGCAGAACTCCACTTTAAGGTTTGGCATGCTGGTTAACTATTTACTTGCCACAACCTTATTTTTATATTTTACCAACAATTGGGTAATATTTTGCATGAACATGCCCTAAAATTAACTTTAGTGTATTTTTTACTGAAGTGTTGTGTTTCATACATGTTGTAATAATATTGTGTGACAAAAAAATGTTGGAGCTGCCACTATTTTATTCTCCAGGTTATGTGCTTTCAGAAAACATATAATGTTTGCTGCTTTTTACGTAATCTTCAGTCCTAAAATCATTTTGATAATGATGTGAGCTAAAAAGGCAAAAATGGCTCTGGCAACCAAAGTACCGTAATGAATATCTCGGCCTTAAAGTCAGTTGCAGCATTCTCATTAGCAAGGATGAGCTCCGGTGTGTTCGGAGCCTAGTTTGAATTTGCCTGGGCTATCCTGCCGGGAAGCTGCCATTGCACACTGACAATCATAAGTGGTTGAGGCATTTACCGCCCTGCAGCCGCACATATACACACCTCTTGTGTACGTATGGCTGCAAAGCAGGGAATGCCTCGCCAGCTTATGGTTTGTTGGTGTGATGGGGGTGGAGGGCCCTGTCAGGTAGACTGTACAGGGTCCGATGATTTCTAACAGCAGCCCTGCCAACACCTCAAAAAAAGATATTACCCTCCTGAAATTCACATAGGCATTAAAAGAATCCAGTAATAATTATTGCTTATATTCGAATGTTGTTGTATAGGTTTATTTGTCTACATTTTAATACACTGTGCAGATCGTACTCTATTTAGGCTTTGTGTGACTTTTAAGAGAAGCATGTCTTTTTGGGTATTGGGTAGCATTGCAGTTTTCTTCTTCATATGCTATATGTAATAAGTCAGTGCTAGGCATCTGAGGACAACCAACTACGTAGATTCAAAATTGCACCAGAAGATAAGAACAGGAGGCTGTAAACTGGAATCTTATTGGCTCCTTGGTAGTGTTTCCATTATATATCTTTTGTATTATTATGGAGGTTGTCACTACAGCATAACTTGACCTTTAGCCCAACACTTCAAAAATATATGACCCTCCTGAAATTCACATGGACATTAAAACAATCCAATAAAAATCATTACTTTTATTGGACTGTTGTTGTATAGGTGATTTTGTCTACATTTTAATACACTGTGGAGTTTGTACTTTTTTTAGGCTTTGCGTGACTTTTTAGGTATTGGGTTGCATTGCAGTTCTCTTCTCCATATACTATATGTAATAAGTCAGCGCTAGGCTTTGGAGTTCTCTGAGGACAACCAACTACCTAGATTCAAAATTGCACCAGAAGATAAGAGCAGGAGGCTGTACATTGGAATCATATTGGTTTCTTGGTAGTGTTTCCATTATATATAATTTTGTATTATTATATTTTAGTTTCTTCGTCATTGATCATGCTGACAAAGCTTCCTTCTTGCCCATGCAGAGCTCTTAATATGTTACCTATTGAGCACTTAAACATAATCTCACCAACATTAGCTAAAGTTTCTTAGGATCTGGAGCAGATAATTATCTGCTCACTGTTTCATAGATTTTTCAGATCTATGGGTTCTGTTTGCACAGCCTGATACAATAAAAAAGTAAAAAGCAGAGAAGCGTTTACAGGGACAGATAAAAGAAAATCACAGCAAGAGTCACAGAATCTGCTCTAGTTTCCAATGACACAACCAATTACAGCAGACCTTAAGCTTTTAAATTTAGGTTCATATTACAGTATGGTGGGAAAGCAACAAATTAAAATCTAATTTCTTCATATACGTATAGAAGCATAGAAGAGAGCACTACATTTAACTCTGTTTTGACTAATGGGGCATGCAGTGGAAATTCCCAATTTTCTTATATTACTTGTATATGATATGAAGAGCAGTATTTCAGTTGAGAAGCCTTCCAGTTCTGCAATCATTATCCATCTTTCAGAATGAACAGAAGATAATGTTTTCCTTCTTTCAAAAGAAACACATGTTTAAGAGTATGTAAGATGTTTCTGCTGAAATGTCTGTTATCACAACTCATCTTTGCGACACAGTCTAAGCTTGTGAAGTTATATTATATTGTTAGTGTATATTCTACAATGGAACTTTTAGACTTGCAAGTTGCAAGTGTAGTCAGATGAAGGGAAACTCAAAAACGATAAGGCATTAGTGGGTACACGAGACACTGCATCTCTACAAAGTAGTGCACAAAATCAAAAAGGGGAAAAGTAAGACTTTATGGTACTCAACATCTCAGGAATCAGCACCGACATTAGTACTGTATATAGTTATAAATGAAGGAACATTTCAAACATGTTCAATAGTCTGGGGAGGCGGCTCCCACATAGCAAGTCTTTGTTCTATGGTCACACAACAGTAGCTCAAACCATAATACAGAAATGAGAGCCAGACCAAACCTAAAAGAATCCAAGATCATTTTAGTTGTTAACAAAATCATATAAAAACATTTGGGGCAAAGCCATTCCCATTTCATCAGGGTTCAACATGGGATAAAGGTTGGATGGACTCAGAAAAAGGGAGGCCTCCATTGCTGCTCGGTATCTGCTGTCAGGTCATTCCTCGATGAGGAGAGTTCAATACTGGTTATAATACAGATCTGTGAAGTTACAACCAACATTTTATCTTGTGTTGAGCCCTGATGAAGCCTTGTGTTGGCCCCGAAATGTGTTGGTTGTTTTTATATGACTTTTTTTTATCAACGATTAAAATGATCCTGGGCTCATTTATCTGCTTTTGTTCTGGTACTCTTTTTTTTTGTATTTTTATATTTCATGATAGTCAGACCACGCCTCCTTTTGCATTTAATAGCCCCATGCAATATCCAGTCACCACTGACACATCTAGGGAATTTATTCACTCACATACCAAAGGCAGGCAGCAAGTTACTGGTTTCTCTGAGTCCAACCAACATTTTTTTTTTTCCGAAATTATTTTTACTATGAATCAAGAAAGCATAGATACATCAAACATGGGTGAATATGAGTAAAGAATGCACAACATTTACATAGCAATATCAGGTTGCATATCAGCGGATAAATAGTATATTACTAATTAGAGATTGAATTGTTACCTCATAACCCTAGTGTGGAGATATAATCTCACTGTTTAGTGCATCAGTAGGTGAGCTGAATAAGAATGACTAAAGAGCATGTGACCAGCACATGCATTCTAAACATGTAGGAGTTTTGGGGATGGTGTAGAGTGGGTAGAAGGGGAAAGAGAAAAAAAAAAAGGGGGGGGTGGAGGCAGAGGTTTTGGTGGATTAGGAGTCATTATGGGCCAAATGTGTATGAGGTTAGGCAGTTTGTGGTTTTATGCTATCGTAGGCTTCCTAGGGGAGCCCCATTATGTGAGAGTATTCTGACAAAGAGCGGAAATGGATCCAACATGCCCATTTTTTTGAAAATTTAGAAGGGGAGTCGTGAGCGATGGCGATGAGTTCCTCCATTTCTGTAATTTTTTCAGCTCTAGAGAACCAGTCTTTGAGAGATGGAGACCCCAGGGTTCCCCATAGTTTTGGGATGCAAAGTTTAGTCACATTAATTAATGACATGGCAAGCGATTTGAAGTATGAGGCTTCAGTGTTTATTTGGTGGTGCAAGAGATAGTGTGCTGGTGTCAGCTCTAGCAGTGAAGTGGTGATTGCCACTGTTTTTAGATGAACCATTTTCCAAAAGTCTCTTATGCTGGGACCCTCCCACCAGATGTGTAGAAGGTCGCCTGTCTCTGCTTGGCATCTCCAGCATAGATCAGGAATTACGGCATGAAATCTGTGTAGGAGCGCAGGTGGGCAATACCAACGTGAAAATAATTTATAATTATTTTCCTGAATAGCCACATTAATCGATCCCTTGTGTATACATCTAAGTATGTTCCCCCAATGAAGTTCGGACAGGTCGAGGTGAAGCTCCCGGGCCCAGGAGTCGTATGCCTTACCTTCATTAATCTTTGTGTTGTGCCAGAACATATTGTACAAGAGGGATATAACATGTCTTTGAGGAGTTTGATTTAGATATAGTGATTCAAAAGGGGTTAATGGAGAAGCAAGATCATGAGTTTTTTGAATAGAGTTTACAAAGTGATGGATTTGCCGGTATTCCCAGAATGAGATCTTGGCGTTGGGTTGCTGGGCATTATAGTCGTCAAGAGATACTAACTTACCATTCTGCAGTAAATGTAAGATTCTGAGGCCGATATCTGGATGGGCTATGGAACAGTTATGTTTTGACAGACCTGGAGGGAAGTCAGGGTTGCCAAGGAGGGGGGTCAGGGGGCCTGTGATCTTCGATAAATGATATTTGTGGGAGGCCTCCTTGAAGCACTGGAGGGTGGGGCCAATACATGGATGATCATGTATATTTAGATGATTGTATTGATGGCGGGTCCATGGGAGACCACATAGAGGCATTTCAGAGAGACTTTTCTCTAGATTGACCCAATCTTTACTTTTTGCGTGAAGGTGCCAATCAATAATCCTTTGAAGGTGGCAGGCTCTATAGTATAGACTAAAGTCAGGGAGGGCAATCCCACCTTTAGTTTTAGGCTTAGTGAGTTGGTCAAAACTGATTCTAGGTTTCTTATGATTCCAGAGGAATGCTATACAGAGGGCTTTAATGGACTTGAAAAAGCTTATGGGAATGGCAATCGGTATGGTCTGGAAGAAATATAAGATGCCTGGGAGGATATTCATTTTAATGATCGCTGCACGCCCAAACCACGAGAAATGTGAGAAATTATTCCAATTTGTGAGGTCGTTACTTATTATCTTTGGAAAGCCAGAAAAATTTCTAGAGTACAGTTCGCTGAGGTGTGCCAGGAGTTGGATACCGAGATAGGTTATGGCCTCTTTTGCCAGGTGAACGGAAAGTTTTGTGTACAAGTAGTAACTTGGGCGGACGGGAGTGAGATATTCATTGCCTCCGATTTATGGTAGTTGATTTTAAAATGTGCTAAAAATTGGAAGAGCTGGAAGTCCTTCATGAGATTAAGGAGTGAAACGAGGGGTTCTGTCAAAAATAGTAAAACTTCATCGGCAAATGCCGCTAGCTTGTATTGCCTAGCCCCAATTGACACTCCTTTGATATTTTGGTTTTCTCGGATGCTTCTTAGGAGAGGTTCCATAGTTAAAATGAATATTAAGGGGGAAAGAGGAGGCGTTTGACAGGAGGCAGTTGGCACGGACCCTGGCAGTGGGGGTACTATAGAGGGCCATTATAAGGCAAATTAAGTGACTACCAATTCCCAGGGATTGAAGGACTGCTAGTAAGTAATCCCAGGCCAACCTGTCAAACGCCTTCTCTGCATCAAGGGAAAGAAAAAAAACAGCTTGTTTTGACTTCGTAAGGTGGTGGTGGATACTAAGTGCTTTGAGGGTGTTGTCCCTGGCCTCTCTTCCCGGAATAAACCCCACTTGGTCATTATCAATAAGTTGTGGTAATAGAGAGAGAATGCGATTGGCCAGGATTTTTGCGTAAATTTTCAAGTCTGTATTTAAGAGTGAGATAGGGCGATAATTAAAGGCCAATGTAGGGTCTTTCCCTGGTTTGGAGATCATCGATATGTGTGCTTCCAATACAGACTTGTGGGGGGAAATTAGCTCTGGGAGGCGATTGAATGCATTTAGGAAGGGTCTGACCAAGAGTTCAGAGAATGATCTATAGTAGGATAGGGAGAAACCATCAGGGCCTGGGCATTTGCCTTGTTTCATCTGTTTGATTACATTTTTAATTTCTTCTTACGTTAGCGGTCCGTCTATGTCTTTTGCTTGTTGCGTAAGTAAGGGTGTAGGGCCATATTGTTTTAGGAATTCATCAATTATTGGTTGTCTAGGCCTATTTTCACCTGGGGGTCTATGTTCCGGTTTTAAATTGTAAAGATTTGAGTAGAATTCTAAAAAGTGTTTTGCAATGTCTTCACTGGATCAGAGTGAGTGTCCCAATGGCGTGTGTAAGGAATGAATAGACGAGTTAGCTTTTTTGGTTTGGAGTGCCCTAGCTAAGTATTTGCCACACTTATTACTGTGCTCAAAGAATATCTTTGCGACAGGGTGAATTTTTTCCGAACAATCCGGCCCATCTTATCTCTGAGTTGGGCACGTAGCTGTTCGAGTTCCCTCCAGGTCTGTTGGGCTTTAGAAAGTTTATGAGCCCATTCCAGGGCATGTATTCGAGACAGCAGTTTGTTAGTATGCTCTTGACTGAGCCTCTTGCGTGTCACAGCCATTTTTAGTAAGAGGCCCCTAATGACACATTTGTGGGCTTCCCATTGAGAGAGAGGGCTCATGTCTGGGGTATTGTTCAAATCGAAAAATTCTCTTATCTGTTTATTAATTGTATCTGCGTGTAATGGGTCTGACAGTATTGAAGTATCTAGTCTCCAGGTTTTGGAAGATGATCGGTGTTCAGGAAAGGATAAGGAGATGGTGATCGGATGATGGTCCGACAAAAAGAGGGGTTCGATACTGGCTTTAGCTAATAGTGGTAGATCTTTTTGTGAGATAAAAAAAATAGTCAATTCTGGAATACCTGTTATGGGGGGTGGAGTAGAAGGTATAATCTTTAACCCCGGGATTCAAAGTGCGCCAAGCGTCATGAAGAAGGAGGAGTTGCAATTGGAGTTTAATTTGTCGAAGGGCTTTATAGGGGATAGAGGAAGAACCCGTGGAAGTGTCCTCTATGGGGTTAAGTGCTACAATAAAGTCTCCTCCAAGAAGGAGGATCCCAGTTTGAAAGGCTGTAAGTAAATCTGTTATGTTGCGGAAGAAGGATATTTGGGCGGAATTAGGGCTGTAGATGTTTGCTATTGTCAAGGGGCGTCCCCTTCACAAATAGGAAACGGCCATCTACATCAGCTAAAGTGTCTGTAATGGTAAGGGGAAGATGTTTAGAGATGAGAATGGAGACTCCCTTTGTTTTAGCCAAATTGTTAGTTGCATGAAGGGTGGTGTGGTAAAATGTATTCGATAGTTTTGGGATGTGGCCTGTTTTAAAATGAGTTTCTTGAATAAGAACCAAGTCTGCCTTAGATCTTTGCATAAAGAGGAGGAGTCAGGGTAGAAGAAAAGAAAAAAAAGGGGGGGTAGGTGGACCTGACTGGGCTCGTGGGGTGTTTGGGGAGTTAGGTGTTCCAACAGTAGGGATAGACCAGCTAACCTACCTAAATGCACTAGGCATGACGGATATGCAGGAAAGTTCAATGAACTACACTGTGGTGGGATGTGGAAGGGCGAGCGAGGAGATCAATTGAAGTGGGGTAGGTGAGAGTTGTATTCGATAGGCCGAATACTCTGCCATTCATCGGTTTTGTCTTTTTGGTATGGCATGATGAGGATTTGTGAGCATCTTAAGTAACCTGGACTAGGGCAACAGGTGTCTGGAGGCCCTGGACTAGGGCAACAGGTGTCTGGAGGCCCTAGACTATGAGAGGGCTGTCTGGAGGCCCTGGACTAGGGCAGCAGGTGTCTGGAGGCCCTGGACTTTGAGAGGGGGATCATGGAGGCCTTCTGGAGTAGGAAAGAGGGTGTCTGAAGGACCTTCCAGCTTCAGAGAAAGAGCCTGGATTTAAAGCCTGGTCTGAGGAAGAGCCTGCTTGGATCCTGGAGGGTGAGTTTATAACATAAATGGGGACATTTATCAATTGTGGTTTCAGCATACAGCAAGATATAGAAAGTTAAGGCAAGTCTGATGCAGAACTGGCTATCCACAACCTTTTAGCATAAAGATTTATTGGGTTATGAATAGAGTTGAGCGAACTTCTAGAAGTCCGGGTTCTGCTGGTTCGGCAGAACTTCGGGACAAAGTCCGGGTTCGGGTCCGGACAGAACCCGAACTTTGTCCCGGACCCCGAACCCCATTGAAATCAATGGAGACCCGGACTTTTAGGTACAAAAAGTGCTTTAAAATAGTCCTGGAAGGTCCTAGAGGTCTGCAAAAGGAAGGAAATGTGGGTAAGGGTGGGACAAGTGACCTACAAAGAAATGGGGACAGGGAAATAACTTTAAATATTTTTAAAAAAATAAAAACATAAAAAATGCAAAAATGGAGATCATCTTCAAAATGGGTCTGAAAAGTATTAGTTAACATTAGAGGCCATAGAACTGTTCTAAAATCCTCTTCAAACTGTGTCAAAAAAGTATAAATAAGCCGGGAGTACCCATATCACTGTTCTGCAAAATGTGTGTATCACTCTGGAGATCCTGGAAGGTCCTGATAAAATTTCGTGAAAAACATGGATTTTCAGGCCCAGAGGTAACTAAAGTTACCCCAAGCCCCAGGCCCTGTTTCAAGCCCAAGACAGGCCTGGGCTTGGGCCTGAAACAGGGCTTCAA
>BLSH010134394.1:1911068-1954661 GCA_018402905.1 Glandirana rugosa
AAAACTAATAGAAGACAAACAAGTGAAACGTAAGTAAATATATATTTGTAATTGTTTATTATTATCAATTAGCAAAATGCAAAGTGAACAAACAGAAGATAATCAAAATAAAAATCAATATTTGGTGCAACTACACTTTGGCTTGCAACCAGCATCAATTTTTCTGGGTGTAACAGGGCCGGATTAAGAGCATCATGGGCTTGGTGCTGAGGATTTTGATGGGCCTTTTTTGGGAATAAATAAAATGAAAATCCAAACAATTTTTGTTAAAATTAATTCATTATTATAACAAATTAACTTAAATAGAGAGGGGGTAAGGGTGAGTAAGGGGGGGGGAGAGGGAGGGGGGAGTGAAAGAGAAGGGGGTGAGGCCCCCAAAAGACAAGGGCGAGAGAGAGGGTGCCTCTGGGTAGCTTGAGTAGTAATGTGTGGTGTGTAGAGAACTGTGGGTGGGTCCACAATGGGGTAAGAGTGGCAGGGGCTTAAAGTGACAGGCATGCGTAATGTACAGTATAGTGTATGTAGTGCAGAAGTGTGCAATGTACAATATCATGTATATTATACAGGAATATGCTATGCACAATATAGTGTATATAGTGCAGGAGTGTGTAATGCACAAAGTAGTGCATATTGTGCAGGACTGTGCAATGCACAATATAGTGTATATAGTGCAGGAGTATGTAATGTACAATATCATGTATATCGTGCAGGAGTGTATAATGTGCTATATAGTATATATAGTGCAGAGTATGTAATGTACGGTATCATGTATATAGTGCAAGAGTGTGTAATGTACAATATAGTGTATATAGTGCAGGGGTGTGTAATGTACAATATAGTGCATATAGTGCAGGAGTGTGTAATGTACAATATAGGGTATATAGCGCAGGAGTGTGCAATGTACAATATAGTGTATATAGTGCAGGAGTGTGTAATGTATAATATAGGGTATATAGTGCAGGAGTGTGTAATGTACAATATAGTGTACATAGTGCAGGGGTGTGTAATGTACAATATAGTGTACATAGTGCAGGAGTATGTAATGTACAATATCCTGTATATAGTGCAGGGGAGTGTGGTGTAAAATATAATATATATAGTGCAGGAGTGTGCAATGTACAATATAGTGTACATACTTGGAGTCACATAGAACATAGTTGCCAACATTTAAAGGATAGTTCCAGGGACACCTTTTTGTTGCGCTTTCAACAAGCCATTGTAATATGTACTTCATGCATGGGACATTCACTTCAATACAGAGGGTATGATCAGGGCCAGCAGGGGGCCCAGTGGCAGAGCAAGCTTTTTACTTTGCAGCAATTACAAAAAACTTCTGCAGGCCCCCTTTTCTCAGCTGGGGTCGGGGAAGGAATGGGATTATTTAACGTTTTTCGGGCACAGGAGGCATAATCCTTGTGCTGCGATCCCAACAATTAAATTAAAGTCCCAGCCCCTTTTCTATATAAGTGTGCCGGGGCATGTAATTCCCGGGGGCCACAGCACAAGGATTACTCCACTTGTGCCTGGAAAAACATTAATAGTCCCCGGCTGAGTAGTCCTCGTGTTGTGGCTCCCGATAATTACATGCCCCGGCGAATTGACATAGAAGAGGGGGCCGGGACTTTAATTTAATTGTCGATCCTTGCCGCCTGTGCCCAAAAAACGCCCGTTCCTTCCCTGACCCCAACTGAGCAAGAGTACATGGAAATTATACTGTGCAGTCCGGAACTGTAAATAAAACAGGCTGCCATTTGGAAAAACACTGACAAAGGCTTTTAACAACATTCATTTATTGCCACCCACATGTATGGGCTTACTTTATCAGAAAATTTAATGTGGATAATGATTTAATAATGTATTGCAATTGACACTGCCCTTTTTGCTATTTCCACCTGCTCTGAGTTAAGAAAAATGTATAATTATTTTACAGGGAAATGTGATTGAATTCAACTTTGTTCAACATGTGTGGCATTATTCAAGCTGGGTGCAGATGAGATCTTAATGCTTTTTGGGCACAAGCAGCGTAATCCATGTGCTGCGATCCTGACAATTACATGCCCTGGAGTGTGGAGTGTATGGTGGCTGGTAGTATGTGAAGGAGAGGAATGCGGAGTGTATGGTGGCGGGTAGTATGTATAGGGGAGGTAGTCAGGAAATTAGATGTGTAATTTATGCCCCTAGAAAGCCTGAAGGTGCTCCTTGGATTTTTTGCCCCTGCATGTTCCCAGGCAGTGAAAAAGTCTCACACATGTGGTATCGCCACACTTGGGAGAAGTAGGAGAATGTGTTTTGGGGTGTATTGACAAGTATGTCCATGCTGTTTGTTAGAAATATCTTATTAACTGACAACTTTGTGTAAAAAAAAAATAAAATAGGTTTTAATTTTCTTTCCCACATTTTCCAAAAACTTGTGGCAAAAAATTACATTTTCAAAAGACTCATTATGGCTTTCAGAAAATACCTTGGGGTACTTGCTTTCCAAAATGGGGTAATTTTGTGGGTGTTTCCACTGTCCTTGTGCTCCAGGGCCTTCAAAATTGTGATAGGTAGTCAGGAAATGAGATTTTGTACTTGAATTTTGGACCCTTCTATGCATCTTGGTTGTGAAAAAGTCTTACACTTGTGGTATCCCTATACTCAGGAGGCATAGCAGAATTTGGTGTGTAATTGCAAGTATACCTTTGCTGTTTGAGATATAGCTTGTTAAAATGACAACTTTGTGAAGAAAAAAAAAATATATTTAATTTCTTCATTTTCCTAAAAACTGTGACAAAAAATAACGACTTCAAAAAACTCACCGTGCCTCTTACTAAATATCTTGGACTGTTTACTTTCCAAAAAAAGTCATTTGGGGGATATTTGTACTGTCCCTGCATTTTAGGGTCTCAATAAATGAGATAGGCAGTCAGTACATCAGCATTGATCAATTTTCAAATATGTACAGTGCATTGAAAAAGTATTCATACCCCTTGACATTTTCCACATTTTCTCATCTCACAACTGAAAACTTAAATGTATTTTATTTGAATTATGTGTGATAGACCAACACAAAGTTGCATATAACTGTGAAGTGGAAGGAACATAAAAAATGGTTTTCAAAACATTTTTCACCTATTTATTTTAAATAAATACCTGAAAAGTGTACATTTGTATTCAGTCCCCCTGAGTCAATACTTTGTAGAACCACCTTTCACTGTAATTACAGCTGCAAGTCTTTTTTGGCAAAGTTCTACCAGCTTTGCACATCTAGAGAGTGACATTTTTGCCCATTCTTCTTCACCTAATAGCTCAAGCTCTGTCAGATTGGATGGAGAGCGTCTGTGAACAGCAATTTTCAAGTCTTACCACAGATTCGCAATTGGATTTAGGTCTGGACTTTGACTGGGCTATTCTAACACATGAATATGCTTTGATCCAAACCATTTCATTGTAGCTCTGGCTGCATGTTTAGCATCGTTGTCCTGCTGGAAGGTGAACCCCTGCCCCAGTCTCAAGTCTTTTGCAGACTCTAACAGGTTTTCTTCTAAGATTGCCCTGTATTTGGCTCCATGCATCAACTCTAATCATCTTCCCTGTCCCTGCTGAAAAAAATCATCTCCACACCATGATGCTGCTACCACCATGTTTCACAGTGGGATGGTGTGTTCAGGGTGATGTGCAGTGATAATTTTCTGCCACACATAGAGTTTTCCTTTTAAGCCAAAAAGTTAAATTCTGGTCTCATCTGACCAGAGCACCTTCTTCCACATGTTTGCTGTGTCCCCCACATGGCTTCTCGCAAACTGCAAAAGGGACTTCTTATGACTTTCTTTCAACAATGGCTTTCTTCTTGCCATTCTCCCATAAAGGCCAGATTTGTGGAGCGCACAACTAATAGTTGTCTTGTGGACAGATTCTCCCACCTAAGCTGTGGATCTCTGCAGCTCCTCCAGAGTTACCATGGGCCTCTCAACTGCTTCTCTGATGACTGCTCTCCTTGCCCAGCCTGTCAGTTTAGGTGGACGGCCATGTCTTGGTAGGTTTGCAGCTGTGCCATTCTCTTTCCATTTTCAGGTGATGGATTGAACAGTGCTACGTGAGATGTTCAAAGCTTGGGATATTTTTTTATAACCTAACCCTGCTTTAAGCTTCTCCACAACTTTATCCCTGACTTGTCTGGAGTGTTCCTTGGCCTTCATGATGCTGTTTGTTCACTAAGACCTCTGAGGTCTTCACAGAACAACTATATTTATACTGAGATTAAATTATACACATGTGGACTCTGTTTACTAATTAGGTGACTTCTTAAGGCAATTGATTCCATTATATTTTAGTTAGGGGTATCAGAGTAAAGGGGGCTGAATACAAATGTATCTCACACTTTTCAGATATTTATTTGTAAAAATAATTTGAAAACCATTTATCATTTTCCTTCCACTTCACAATTATGTGCCACTTCGTGTTGGTCTATCACATAAAATGCCAATAAAATACATTTACGTATTTGATTGTAACATGACAAAATGTGAAAAAATTTCAAGGGGTATGAATACTTTTTCATGGCACTGTATATCATAGAGGAGGAGCCAGGAGTGCCAACAGGAAGAGGAGGTTCAGGCTGTTTTTTGCAATTCCATTGCACAGAGCAGGTAAGTATATACCTGCCTGTTATTAAAAAAAGTAAGACTTTACAATTACTTTAGCTTACAGGGATCCCATTTGTATCTTATCTGCCAATCTCAATACTTAATACAGTATCATTTGTATTGAAAATTTAGCCAGAAAAAAGTGCAAAAGTGACATTAAGAATAGGAATTTAAAGTAAACAATGTAACAATAACAAAAAAAGATGTGATAATAATGTACCATGTCTTAAGCCAATCTCATTTACTTATAAGTGCAATAAAAAAAATGACACTAAAGATTAAATTAATACAAAAATATTTCTTAACCCCGAGCAAAATAAAAGATCATTCTTACAATCCTGTATGTCACATTCACTAAGCAACCACATAACGGGTCCCATCAAACCATTCACTTACAATATGTCAGAATGGTGTCAAGTCACTGATGTTGTTGCCTGCCTCCTGGCTGCCACTTACAAGTTATCTGATAGAAGGTTGTCACTGCTGGAAGAGGTCACCTTCACTAACGGTGCATCACTGGACTCATTTTTATTTCTTTCTTTTTTTCTTTAAAATGTCACTTTTGATGGTTTAGTGGCTGAAATGATGTTTTGTAATTTCTCAGGTTGGTCATCGCTTTGCAACATTGTGCAAATCATTAAAATGAGAGAATCCGAACATGAAAATGTGTTTTGTTTCCAAAAATATTATAAAGAAGCAAAATAAATAAAAAAGGACACAAGGACAAAGTCCAGCGCTGCTCCGTCTGAAAGAGATTAATTCTGCTTATGTGTCTGTGTTATAATGTATTGTGTTGCTGGGAATTAAAAGAAAGGTGAAAGTGAAAAAAAAAAACCCAAATATATGTATGCTCAGTGTAATAGGTTGTGGATAAGTGCTCTCATAAGCAACACTTTCATTAACTTTAGGCACATGGGGATAAATAAAAGAACATTTGCTAAATGTTTTTTTGGTTGATTTGTATACTTAGAAAAAGAAATGTTCGGAGAGCTTTGTTAGTCACTCTGTTACCCCCACTGAGATTTAGAATAAAAATTCTTTTAACGCTGAGCTCCAGGCAGATGTATTAAACCCCCTTTTGAATCCAGTTATGTATTCATTAAAATAAAAAAATCATTAAATATATTTTTACATGGAACTGGCAGTACTTCAACTTGTCTTCTTATCGATCTCCTATAATCCCTGCACAGCAGCACACAGACTGGAAGATGGAGAATCAGCATTCTAAAAATCACAACTTTATTGCCTTCATTAGTACTCTTACTGAGCAGATAGGGAAAGCATAGAGAAGCTCTCGTCCTTCATTTCTCCGGCACAGACTGGGGTAGGCACTAGACAAGTCTCTATTGCTCAAAGTGATTGTAAAGTCTCATCTTTATACTTACCTCCTCTGTGCAGTTGGTTTTGCACAGAGCAGCCCAGGTCCTCCTCTTCTAGGGTCCCTTTTCTGCTCTCCTGGCTTCTCCCTCCTATTAAGTGCCCCCTCAGCCAGCAGCTTCCTATGGGGGCACCCAAGCCGAGTCAGAGCTCCGTGTATCCATTCAGACACAGAGCCTGACCTGGCCCCACCCTCTCTCTCCCCTAATTGGCTGACTGACCTTGATTGACAACTGCAGGAGCCAATGGCGCCGCTGCTAAGTCTCAGCCAATCAGGAGCAGTGTCCCGGGAGACTTAGACATTCCTTGACATCGCTGGAGAGAAAAGGGGCTCAGCAGGGGCGGACAGATAGGGGTCGCTAGATTCACCATAGCGACCGGGCCTCATGCTGCAGGGGGCCCATAAGGGCCCCCTGTATGCCTAGATTAAGGAGGGGCAGATGACATTGAGCTCTCCCTTCCTAAGCCAATCGGTACTGCAGGGAGATTGTCACACTGTTTATACTGAAAATGAAGGCAGTGTGTGCTGTGCTCTTTGTCTCCCCCTACAGTGCAGTACCCCGCAGGAAGACATAAGGGACTGCCATTTTTTAAAAGGCTATCTGCAATTCTGCATGTATGTGTGTGCATGTATATGTGTGTTCATGTATATGTGTGGGTGCATATATGTGTGGGTGCATGTACAGTATCTCACAAAAGTGAGTACAACCCTCACACTTTTGTAATATTTTATTATATATTTTCATGTGACAGCACTGAAGAAATGACACTTTGCTACAATGTAAAGTAGTGAGTGTACAGCTTGTATAACAGTGTAAATTTGCTGTCCCCTCAAAATAACTCAACACACAGCCATTAATGTGTAAACTGCTGGCAACAAAAGTGAGTACATCCCTAAGTGAAAATGTCCAAATTGGGGCCAAAGTGTCAATATTTTGTATGGCCACCATTATTTTCCAGCACTGCCTTAACCTTCTTGGGCATGGAGTTCACCAGAGCTTCACAGGTTGCCACTGGAGTTCTCTTCCACTCCTCTATGATGACATCACGGAGCTGGTGGATGTTAGAGACCTTGTGCTCCTCCACCTTCCATCTGAAGATGCCCCACAGATGCTCAATAGAGTTTAGGTCTGGAGACATTCTTGGCCAGTCCATCAACTTTGCCCTCAACTTCTTTAGCAAGGCAGTGGTCGTCTTGGAGGTGTGTTTGGGGTTGTTATCATGTTGGAATACTGCCCTGCGGCCCAGTCTCTTAAGGGAGGAGATCACGCTCTGCTTCAGTATGTCACAGTACATGTTGGCATTCATGGTTCCCTCAATGAACTGTAGCTCCCCAGTACTGGCAGCACTCATGCAGCCCCAGACCATGACACTCCCACCACCATGCTTGTCTGTAAGCAAGACACACTTGTCTTTGTACTCTGCACCTGGTTGCCGTCACACACGCTTGACATCATCTGATCCAAATAAGTTTATCTTGGTCTCATCAGATCACAGGACATGGTTCCAGTAATCCATGTCCTTAGTCTGCTTGTCTTCAGCAAACTGTTTGCAGGCTTTCTTGTGCATCATCGGTAGAAGAGGCTTCCTTCTGGGATGACAGCCATGCAGACCAATTTGATGCAGTGTGCGGCGTATGGTCTGAGCACTGACAGGCTGATCCCCCACCCCTTCAACCTCTGCAGCAATGCTGGCAGCACTCATACATCTGTTTCCCAAAGACAACCTCTGGATATGATGCTGAGCATGTGCACTCAACTTCTTTGGTCAATCATGGCGAGGCCTGTTCTGAATGGGACCTGTCCTGTTAAAGGGCCCTGTCTGGGGGGCTCTTCATGGTTTCTTACATTGGAGCCCTGAAGGTTCTAATTGCGCCACTGGGGCTCAGGTAAGTAATTAGGGGGTGCTGGGGGGGCTGCTACACAGGTTTTTTATCTTAATGCATAGAATGCATTAAGATAAAAAAAACCCTCTGCCTTTACAACCCCTTTAAAGCAGAGCTAAACTGTATCTGAGCACCACAAAATGAAGCACGATTTAAATAAACTCCCCATCCACCCATTTCATTAGAAATCACTTAGAAAAATACCCACTTACCATTTCTAGCCACAGCGTTCTTGAGTAAAGGCAGATGATTCATGTAGCATTTACTCCCTGGGATCCATCTGCCCTTATCTCAGGCATGCAGATGTTCTGTCAGAAATGGTCACCCATCAGAATAGGTAATGGAAGTGACATTCCGTCACGGCCATCTTGGTACTCCCCGCACTATTCCGCAGTAAGCCTATAGCCAGAAGGTGGCAAGCAGACATCTTTTTACACCCACCAAAGTTTTGCATTTCACACTTATTTTTACCAGTAAACTGAGCTTATATCGTGAAATACAGTATTTAGAAATCCGTGACACTGTTTTGATGTTGAATTTTATAAGCAGCGGCAAGCCTGCTGATCTCAATCATCTCACAGGTTTGCTAATCTGACAGAATGCCGCTGCTTTTAAAAATCAACATCAGAACAGTCTGACGGATTTCAAAATACTATATTTCACTACAGTTCAGTTTACTGGTAAAAATAAATGTTAAATGCAAGACTTCGGTGGGTGTAAAAAGATGTCCGCTTGCCATCTTCTGACTATAGGCTTACTGTGGTCGAGTGCGGGGAGTACCAAGATGGCCGTGACGGAACGTCACTTCTGTTACCTAATCTGACGGGTCGCCAAATCTGGAGGAACACAGGCAGAAGGATATACTTAGCTGAGAAAACAACTTCTCCACTCTTTCAGATAAAAAAAAAAAAGGCCATTGTATGACACCATTTTGGCCTAGGCCAGAAACCAGGAAGCAACTGAACAGATGTAAAAAAAAAAAAAAAAAGTTTGAAACAAGTAAATAAAATATACCTTCCTATCTATTTTGTAAGCATCAGCTAACAACATAAGGATCAAAAATTATTAATGTTGATTAGGAGAGAGTAGGGTTCTGCCTTAACTGCATTGTAGTCTGCGCAGAAGCCTAGCCTAAGACCTGACTGTGATATCCACAAGGGTGCCTAGACTAAACAACTGGCTAAACAGAATAACATAAATATGTGTATATATATATATATATATATATATTTATATTTATTTATACCTTATTACCAAAAGTATTGGGACGCATGCCTTTACACGCACATGAACTTTAATTTCATCCCAGTCTTAGTCTGTAGGGTTCAATATTGAGTTGGCCCACCCTTTGCAGCACGTTTGTGAGGTCAGGCACTGATGTTACACAAGAAGGCCTGGCTCGCAGTCTTCTCTCTAATTCATCCCAAAGGTGTTCTATCGGCTTGAGGTCTGGGCTCTGTGCAGGCCAGTCAAGTTCCTCCACCCCAAATTCACTCATCCATGTCTTTATGGTGCAAAAGATGCCGCATTTACGAATGATGAGAATTAATTTATGGAGTTTTGTTTTTATTTTTTACTAGTAATGGCAGTGATCTGCGATTTTGTACATGTTGGACCATTTTGACACTTTTTTGGACCATTGGCATTTATGCAGCGATCAGTGCTATAAAAATGCACTGATTACTGTGTAAATGCCATTGGCAGTGAAGGGGTTAACCTGGAGGGGGCGCTCTAAGGGTTAATTGTGTTCCCTCCATGTGTTCTAACTGTATGGGGGCTGGGCTGGCTGGGAGATGGGAGTAATCACGGCGTCCATATACAGGAAGCCTGTGATCCCAGCCTTTCCCCCTCTGTCAGAACGAAGATCCGCGTTTACATACACAGACCTCTGTTCTTTCACTACGTGGGAGCCATCACGGGTAGCCGGTGGAGATCGAGTCTGCCCCACCCGTTCCCTGGCCCCCCCGGAACACAGTGATCGTGCCAGCGCGCCTCTGACGGCGCACGGGCGCTCACAACACTAGTTATCACGGCCGCCGTCAGGTGACGTGGTTTGCGTTAACGAGCCATTTTGCCGCCGTCACACTGCAGTGGGTGGTCGGCAAGTGGTTAAGCAGTTACAGCAAACGTTTTTTTTTTCCTTTTGGGATAAAGGCTTTACACCCCTGTCAGTCATGAATGGTTTATCTCAACTGTTTAACTGCTATATCTGCAGCAGAGCTTGTTCTGTTGAAAAACAACAGACTTACGGGCCAGATCATCAGGTGAAAATAAATGACAAAAGCCTAAAAAGGGAAAACAAACGCAGCCACAACATCTAAGAATAGGCAAGCGGTGGTATTTTTGGTTTAACTCCACTTAAAGCTGGCCATACACTGTTCAAATGACTATGATTAAGGCCTTGGTAGGCTGAAACGCGTTTGTATTGGAACCTTTTATTCCTGAAGAATGAAATAAAGCAAGATATTCACCTGGTTTTCGACTCTGTTGTGTATTGACTGTTCAAATTGTGTCCGGTTCCTGATGAGCTGAGGCTGTGACATCACCTTTATATGGACTTGGTAAATTACAAACACAGGTATCTATGGCGTGGCATTACATATCCATAAGTCCATGTGCCACGTCATCATTAAAAGACTTTTCCTGTTGGTCCTCCCAGATTGCCACTACAGGTTATTGATGGTGGTCTGGGAACCTGCACAACACGATTATGGGCAGGAGCTCCTCTGGACTCAGCAAATTGAAGGTGAATTGTAAAATGTACAATAGATCCTTTTGCTAGTTGATGGAAAACAAGTTTACTTGGCAAGGCATCTATCCGATCCATCTCAAATATCTAAACCCCAGATTGGCACCATTTGCAGATCCAAATAAACTGGTTTGCCAATCCCGAAAGACAAATGTAAGAGACCACCATTGTTTGAAGTCTCTTAAATGAAGTAGGTAGGGCAGATAGTTACTAAATAAGAAAGGAAAATGAGTTTTAGACTTTGTCAGGATAGCTTTTGATGTAATTGCTGTCTTATCTTCAGAATTGTACTCAACAGCCTTTTTTTCAGAGAAAGAACAACTGATGTCACAGCATGAGCAACTGCATTCAGATGTGATAATAGCCATTGTTCTTATCAACTCTACCTTGACTTTCCTGGAAAGCAAACCTTCCTTTTGTAGATTAGAAAGGATATAATCATATTAATATGAAAGCCCTCAATACTAGGAAAGTAAAGGAGGTGGGGAGGCTACCAACTCATCTAGGGCTGAGGACTCATAGCAGGTTTTTTCAACCCTTCTAACAAGGAGGAACCTTTGAAATGGCTTTCAAGTCTCAGGGAACCCTTCCAGTAATTACTATATCTACAGCTCACAGTACAGTGGCCTGTTGGTCAATCGGAAGAATAGTTTTATCATTGGAGGTCAGTGGGAAGAGAAAGATCATTAGTGTCATTGTTTACGTATCTGAGAAAAAAAACTGCTCATTGCTCAAAGAACCCCTAGAAACCTCTGGAGGAACCCTCCAGAACTCTGGGTGAGAAAGGCTGACTTATAGGAAGAGTTGATTAGTCATGGCTGGATAACAGAAAAATTATGGTTCTCAAATTTTTGGAAGAAATTGCTATTTCCATGAGTATTTTTTTAATGGTCTTGGACATACCCTACAAAACAAAGGCCCCTTTCACATGAGAGGTCCAATCGGGACCAGCTGTCCATTTTTGACTTGGATCCTCCATTTTCCTCTATGGGCTTGTGCCCGTTTATGCCCAACTCCCTCCAGGTCTGATCCGATCCAGCAAAAAAACAAAAACAGAAGGGTATCTGTTCCCCTCCATCTGGCTGGATTGGATCAAAGGGCAGTCATGTAAACTGACAGCCGGTCCGTTTACATCTGGCTGCCCATAGAGCATAGCGGGCTGTTTCTGTGTCTGCTTTGCATAAGCAGAGTGAACATGGACCTGTCATCTGGTACCCTCAGCTCAGCAGGGGATGAGTGGCAGTGGCGGCTGGGCACTCCATCCACTGCCAACCCCCCTGGCGGTCAGTCCCCGCACCCCCCCATTCGGTCAATCACTTACCCCATCTAGGTAGAGGTCTTCCTCTGGGCAGCCCCTGCATCTTCTCCTTCCTCGGCTTCATGGCGGCACGGCTTCCCCTGTGTTTTCTCCCTCCTCCTCCTCGGTGGCCAATAGGATCACTTCTCCTCTCGGCCAATCGGATCTCAGGACCGGATTCGGAATTGGCCGGGAGGAGAAGCAGGAAGACAATATTGAATATTAATTCGCTGTTGTCACACAAGTGAGTGGGGTTGTATTGCAGAGCCCAGTCTTTTTTTAAGCCAATTAGAGCCTAGGCTCTAATCATGTGCTTCTAAAAAAAAACCCTCTTGTTGGAATCCATGCATCTGGTTTCCTGCATGTAAATTAGGGGCCCCGGCGCATGGATTAGGGGGCGGCGCCCCTACGCCCCAAAGGGACAGGCCACTGCTGATCAGCAGACGGATCCTCTGATGAGCAAAACCAGATCTGGCCCATGTGAAAGGGGCCATAGCCCTGATTCACACCAGCTCAGCTTCTTCAGTGTAATTTCAAGGCCTCATATCACTGCGACTTGAACCTCCAGTTTTATTGCAGCTTGCGAGTTCATTTAAAAGAAGTCAACGCTGGTCAAATCACAAAAAAGTAGTGCAGGAACTTTTTTCAAAGTCTCTGCAGGTTGAGTTGCAACGATTTGAACAGTTCCATTGCCAGCAATGGGTTGCGATCTGTCATGTGATTTTGAACTGTTAAATTGCATTGAAAATTGCACTGGTGTGAACCAGGACTTACACTATATTATCAAAAGTATTGGGACACCTGCCTTTACACGCACATGAACTTTAATGGCATCCCTGTCTTACTCCATATGGTTCAATATTGAGTTGGCCCACCCTTTGCAGCTGTAACAGCTTCAACTCTTCTGGGAAGGCTGTCCACAAGGTTTAGGAGTGTGTCTATGGGAATGTTTGACCATTCTTCCAGAAGCGCATTTGTGAAGTCAGGCACTGATGTTGGGTGAGAAGGCCTGACTCGAAGTCTCCTCTCTAATTTATCCCAAAGGTATTCTGTCGGGTTGAGGTCAGGACTCTGTGCAGGCCAGTCAAGTTCCTCCACCCCAAACTCACCCACCCATGTCTTTATGAACCTTGTTTTGTGCACTGGCCCAAATCATTTGGTGGAGGGGGGGTTATGGTGTGGAATTGTTTTTCAGGGGTTGGGCTTGGCCCCTTAGTTCCAATGAAGAGAATTCTTAGACCCCTTTCACACTGGGGCCGCTGCGCTTTAAGCTGCATTTTTCAGCCGCTAACTGGGGGGGCTTTTAACAACCAAGAAGGGCTTAAGAAGGGGTTAAAAGTGCCTGTGTGGTGGCACTTACAAATACAGGGCTCCCAAACTGCCCCAAAAATGCTGCTTGCAGGACTTTTCCCAAGACCCTGCAAGCTCACCGCCCAGTGTGAAAGCACTCGGGCTTTCACACTCGGGAGGCATGGGAGGCACTTTTCAGGTCCTTTACAGGCATTATTTCTAACGCTAAAATGCCTGAAAACTGCCTCAGTGTGAAAGGGGTGTTAAGGCATCAGCATACCAAGACATTTTGGAAAATGTCATGCTCCCAAATTTGTTGGAACAGTTTGGGGATGGCCCTTTCTTGTTCCAACATGACTGTGTAACCAGTGCACAAAGCTAAAGCCTCGTACACACGGGACGATGATCGTACATACGATCATCGCAAATCATATGTTGCATAATGTAACTTGCATACTGACTGCACTACACGATCGTACGACCACAGAAGAATGTTCAGGTGCATGTAATTAGCATCCGGCCGTTCCTGACTTCAGAGCATGCGTGTTTTGCACAATACAACTTGTTGTACCAACTGCTCTGTACACACGATACAACGGTCTTATGAGCGCGTGTTGGTACGACCAAGTTTTCTAGTCTGCTCATACAACTCCCTTGTACGGCCGTCGTATGTTCGACTGTTTTAATCGCGCATACGAACGATCAATATCGCATACAACGGTCGTTAGTACGACCTGTTGTATACAATCGTCGTCCCGTGTGTATGAGGCTTAAGTCCACAAAGACATGGGTGAGCGAGTTTGAGGCAGAGGAACTTGACTGGCCTGCACAGAGTCCTAACCTCAACCCAAAAGAACCCCTTTGGGATGAATTATAGCAGAGACTGTGAGCCAGACCTTCTCTCCAACATCAGTGCCTGACCTCACAAATGCGCTTCTGGAAGAATGGTCAAACATTCCCATAGACACTCCTAAACCTTGTGGACAGCCATTCCAGAAGAGCTGAAGCTGTTATAGCTGCAAATGGTTGCGAACTCAATGTTGAACCCTACGGACTAAGACTGGGATGCCATTAAAATCAATGTGCATGTAAAGGCAGGCGTCCCAATACTTTTGATAATATAGTGTATATTTCATGGGGAATCCTTGATAATCAAAACACCTGTGCATGTAAGCCTTGCTGGAAGTAGTCTCTCCCAAACTCCCATGTGCTGAGTTGCTCTTGTCCTACAGCAGGGATATGCAATTAGCGGACCTCCAGCTGTTGCAGAACTACAAGTCCCATGAGACATAGCAAGACTCTGACAGCCACAAGCATGACACCCAGAGGCAGAGGCATGATGGGACTTGTAGTTTTGCAACATCTGGAGGTCCGCTAATTGCTTATCCCTGTCCTACAGCATGAAAAAAATTGTGTTGGCTATTATCGCAGTGGTATACACTAGCTATACTAAAGCTTTTGAATCGGTTCTAATCGCAGAAAGTATTCAGCAGAACATATTAAACACAAATATTCAGATCAGCAGCTATTTAAAAAAAAAAAAACACTTTGCTGGAAATGTGCTATTTTAATCCATGCCTTCTTTAATTTGAGCACATTATAATGTTTTTCCATTGATTAAACACTATTTGGTTTGATTGTTCATTCGGAAGTTTATTCCTCTTCAGCGTGATGTTAAAATGACACGAAAAAGTATTCACATCAGGAGGATCTTTCATTTATCTGCTGCACTTATTTTTGCCTGCAGGTGATAAGTGGTAATATTCAGATATCTGTGCGCAGCCTGTCATTCATTAATGTGTTACAGACTATTATGCTAATTGAGTAGGGATAAAAGAAATATGTGCAGAGGGAAATCTCAAGAACATTTGATACATTCAGTCATGTTAGTCCACGACGTGCTATCACAAGGGAAATCTACACAGAATCTAATCCTTAGAAGAATAACATAGCACTTTAGTGAATAATTTGTAAATTGGTAATGACAGATGGGTCTTAGAGAGTGTGCACTGGTCTCAGTTTTTTCTGCTGTGCATAGAAGTAAAGTAACTATCGTGTGTAGGAGAGAACAAGAAAAAAACAAACTAAGAACGAACAGCCTTATAAAAAATGCACCAGCTGTTATGTTCCCCAATATACAGAAAAATCAATGTGCAAAGTAGAGTGACTCGTGCAACCATATTTCTTTTTTTCATTGAAATCTGATTGGCTAATAAGTCGTATTGCACTTTGCATGTTATTGTCACTCCTTGTACCGCGTTATTAAATATGTCTAAAAATGTATTGTTGTGGTTGAGACCAGAGCCTTTTTTCTCAGAGAATAGGTGCAGGAACTCAACCATGCCCCACACTGCACCTTCCTATCTCCCCGTCCTGCACTCTGTTGCAGCCTTTTAGGAGATCAGATCTGTGGGAGCCGCTGGGAGGCAAGCTGTCACTTGTAAACACAAAAGCCGCACTTCTGTGTTTACAAGCGGCACACCCCCTGCGCACGCCCTAATCACTCCAGGCACATTAGCATTACTGCTCTCTGTGCTGGTGCAGAGATGAGAAATATCTCCCTCTGACCAGTTCCACCATTATTGAAGAGCTACTGTACTTCTTTTTCACTGAACCGGCTCTGTTATAAGAGTCTGTGTGTCTCTGTGTGTATGTATGTATGTATGTATATAAATATATTGTTAATGTGTGTTTGAGCTTTGGGGCGCACCCTAATGCATAGTCTGCGCACACCTATGCAAGCGATGGTGATGAACAGGGAGCAGAGGGCCTGAGCCAGAGGTGGTGGAACTGAGTTCCACCAAGTTCCAGCTGAAACTGACAGACCCAACTGGTACAGAGGCTTTTGGAGAGGGCTAGGGGCAAGCCTCCTACCCACTGATTATGGCCCATGGAGGAGACCGGGGATTTTGTCTGCTGCTTCCGGTCAGATCATGGTGAAGAGCTAAGTCTCTGATCCCATGGAAAGAGCAGATAATTCTATAATGATGGACAAAAACGTGATGAACATTCAAAGTGAGGCTTAGATTAATTCTATGAATAAGGACAATAAAAATGTCCTTCTAGAGTGGATGGAAAGGTGTAATATTAATCTTGTACAGGTTAATGGTCAGAAGAAATATGGTGGCCCTCCTGCAGATTGAGCTGGAGAAGTTTGCATAAGGTGATCAAGCTCTTTCCTGATTTTGTGTGATATATATGCTGTGTGAGTTTACAATAAAGGCAGTTCCAGTTTGCACCTAAGCTAGTGTCGTCTAGTCCTTGGGCGAATTATTTAACTATAATACCTAGTTCCTGGTTCCATACTGGAGGAAGCTGTATACTGATAGAAGCACCCAAAAGGGGTGCCAAGAGGTCTGTCACAATGGTCATTGGAATAACTATAACTGACATGGCCCCATAGCAAAACTATTATACCCTTTATCCCTTCCATCCTTAAAGCGAAACTAAACCCATCAATTTTTCAAAAAACAGTTAACTTCCATGCATGTGCAGGGAATGTAACTGTCACATATGCTTGTGCTTTCAACGAACTGTTAAACAATCAAATGGCTGGTTTCATAACTGATCACATGTGCAGCATCATGGCAGTTGAAAATCAAACAGAGGTCAAGATGGCAGCTTCCTTGGTTGAAAATGATAGGACAGTTTAGTTCCACTTTAAGACTCTGATCAACACCTCAACCATTCTAATACAACAACTTACCCAATGGCCTACTTATTTCTGTCATAGCAAGCTGTGTGAGATGTTTGACCTCTCACTAATGCACATGTAGATAATCATTGACGATTTGGGGTCAGCAAATTGATTAAGGCTCCATTCACATTAGCACGTCTCCAAAGTCGTGCAGTTTCTAATGCGATTTTGGAGCGTGACATTGATCCAACTTTACATTCTCTGAACCAAAATTGCATCAAAAGTCACACTATTTGCATTTAGATGTGAGAAGCCTCCACCTCTCTCTCACAATGTCTCTTGCCTCCTCTTTGGGGGAATAAATATGATATATATGGTTGCATAGGTGTACACAGCCTAAAGCTCAAAAATACAGGTGTGAATCTACATATATATATATATATGGCCCCATCACACTGATCTCTTTGCTGGCACAGTGAAAGAGAAGTGCGTAGGCTGTGAATGAATAATGCTAATGCGCATGGGGTGCTTAGGGTGTGCCCAAGCACATCTGGCACACCCTGTGCAGATGCCTATATATGGTTGTTATCATAAGGCTCTAGGATATACACCTTTTATATGTTTGCAATAGTATCTATGTTATGTTGTATATGAAATCGAAATGTTTCCTTATTATTGCTTGCTTATTTCATGAATGCTGTTTTCTATTGTGTTGTATTGTACGTTTAACCTTTTTCTAAAATGAATAATAATAATTCAAACAAAATTTACACCAAATTAGTGCAGGCACCTTTTCAACTTAACTGCAACTTTAAGTCGCACTGATTTGAATGGGTTCCATTGAAAAGGATTGGCTGCACCTTGTCCTGTGACTATGATGTCCAAAGTCACACAAGTGTGAATGGAGCCTAAAGGAAAGTTGGGACTCAATGTGAATCCAGACATTCTTCTCTGAGCCTGGGTTAGCTGGAGTGCAGTGAAACACCGTTAAATCTGAAATTGTAAAGTGGTCCAGAAGAACAGAAGACCACACTGTTCTGCACCGACTATACTCCTTTGGAAATCATTTGGTTAAAAACATATTTCTTCCAATGCACCTGAGATATATTGTTGCTTCATAGACGTTTCACTCTACAACAAACATGTTTTGGAATGAGAATGGAACTCTAATGGACTATCTTATACATTTGGGCAAGTCAAGGATGGGCAGGGAACATCAGATGCAACAGCTCGCTCTGCTTCTTACTTGGAATGTGTCTGAAAATCTAACGGTGGTTACTATGAAGAGTGAATGAAGAGTCTAATGAAGAAAGGGTAGTCAAAATGGGAAAACTACAAGAGAGGGATGATGGTGCAATACTGGTTGAGGCGGGGGGGAGTAAATGAGAGTTTTGAACTTCCCTACATTACCAACGATTTATATGATACTGTATATGAAAAAAAACCTCCTTCAGACCATTTTAGGCCCATCGCTATTGTTACATAAATCACCACTAATATGACCAGTAAGCATGATAGTAAATTACAGAAAACATCCCTTGCTTAATCTTCAAAAATACACTCTGAAAATGGCAGATTACACTAATATAACGTTCTATCAGGTTTAATTATTCTTCCGACATATGCCGAAAGACCAACAATTGTCAAACCAATCAGTAGATTCCTGCTGCTGGTATTTGTACCGCGACTAAACGCCTGGGCAAATGTAACCTTGCTGGTCTTCCACTCCTTGCAACATACAGTATAGACTAGCCCCTTGCAGCTTCTATACCATCATACTTCACTGGTCTAGGGCCCTGACATTATCAAAACTAGAGCAGTGTCCACAGCCCTACTCTAGATGTGAGGACACAGAAGGACAGCCCACCGCCGGATCGTGGAGGAGCGCCACCTTCCGGAGGAGTGGAGAATAAGATAAGTACAGTAATGGCTTGTTTTAACTTCTCCATGGATTTGAAAACATAACTAATGACCATATGATCTAGGCTTGGATAAGATATGCATTTCTGCTACCTTTTTACCTTAATTTAGGTGAGGAATTAAAAACTTTGTAATTTGAGTCAAAATACGACCAAAAAAACTAGGCACATATATTGGATTAATAAAACAATGAATTTGACATTTGCTAAATATTTATCACTGGTGAATCTTCCTGGTCCACGTGTTTTAAATTTTAGTGAATGATTATCTATCTATGAATATTTGATGAATATTACAATCACTGTTTTAGAAATATACCCTATTGATTAGTTATAGCATTGATCTCTCAGATCTTCAATATTTATCAACAATTAGGATGGCGTGAAAGACATCATTATTATTCCATTTAAATTTTATCCAATCAAGGAGACATTGTTGGGCAGACCAAACTCATATATTTGACATCAACGGTAAAGTCCAGGTAAAATTTAGTGAATTGGAAGTTTGTTTTTGGCTTGCCACAAGTCTCTGCTGGTTTCTTGTGATTTCATCTAACCTATAAATGTATAAAGATTTAAGCCATTCCTGAAAATGGTCCTTGAAACAAAGTGTTTTATCAAACAAAATATTGCTCATGACTCACTGGCCCCTTGTACAAGTTCTGTAAACTGGACCCCCCCCCCCCCAATCCCACAGACCCTGAGGTTCTAGGGTGCAAATAAGCTATGGAAGTCTTAAAAAAACCTATTCAATATCATACTGAGATAGTTAACTCAATGTTTATGGCAAAAACTATGCAACGCGTTGTCACTTTTGTTTTGTGCAAAACATTTTCAACCTACATGGACAGCTTCCAAACTGCGGCCTTTTGCTTGTGTTTATCTGACCCTTGGGGCACTATTCCATCCACCGATACAACCAATATGACATAATTCCTGTTGCTGACACCAACATTGAAAGAGCACTAGTCCTCCCACTGACACTATTAAAATGGCACAATTCCTTGCATTAACACCAGTGATGGGGCCCAATTGTTCTATTGACACCAACTATGGGGAACAATTCCTTCCATTGACACAAACAATGGGGCACACTTGCTTTCAATGACACCATCAAAAGGGCACAATTCCTTCCATTGACACCAATGATGGGGCACAATTCCTTCCATTGACACCAACGATGGGGCACAATTTCTTCCATTGACACCAATGATAGGGCACAACTCCTTCCATTCAGAATGTAAATATTCATCAGCACACAAAGGATCTTCGATTATATCCAAATATTTTTTTATTGAAGAGAGATCTCATCACAAACAGTGTAGTTCAACATTTTGGAGCAATGCAGGGCCCCTTCGTCCAGCATGTGATGATGGAATGGTCTTGTGTGGCTCTAAAACGTTGCACTACACTGTTTGTGATGTGATCTTTCTTCACTAAAAAAAATGTTGGAGATTATTGAAGATCCTTGGTGTGCGGGCAAATATTTATATTCTGTCGTGCATGCTCCATTATCAAGCTGGTGATCAATGCAGCAACTCGTACCTTGGGAGCTCATTGCAAAAACGTGAGTAATGGGAATATAGACTATGTACAATTCCTTCCATTGACACCAATTATGGGGCACAATTCTTTCCATTGACACCAATGATGAGGGACAATTCTTTCCATTGACACCAATGGTATGGCACAATTATTTCCATTGACACCAATTATGGGGCACAATTCTTTCCATTGACACCAATAATAGGGCACAATTATTTCCATTGACACCAATGATTGGGGCACTAGTCCTCCCACTGCCAGCAAAGATATGGCATTGTTTGCTCTCACTGGACACTAAGACATTTTCTACTCCCAATGGCCCTAGTATTACCCCCTCTGAAGGACAGCAAACTGGCTGTTTGTTTGGAAAGTTTGGAGACCCCTGCTTTAAACTAACAAGCTGCCAAGGCAAACTGTGACAAATAAACTTTATTAGGTTGCAATGATTGAGACAAGACAAATTAATAATTATTATACATTTTTGGAGTGTGCCAAGAATGGGTAGAAAGCTGTACAAAGATCGTTGATGGGCAACATTCAGAATAGAATTAGTAATACAAATGTAAAAATATATAATAATTGAGGGTATGCATGATTGTTGATTAAACTTAAAGTATAACTAAAGGCAAAACGTTCTTTTAGTTTTGAGCAGATTGGAGCACCTATTACATTTGTATTGCTGTCTGAGTCCCTGTTAGGGAGATTCACCCTTTTTATGTGTCCTGTTTATCATTGAAAGTAAAAGTAAAATAAATTACCAAATTTTGGGTTGTCCCCAGAAAAATAATAGAGGGGAAACCTTCCAATGGGGACACTAGTTCTGGTGACCTGAGGGGGCAGTATTTTTATCTCACTTTCTGTTTTGACTATGGGACAGCAATCACCAAATGGGACACAGATGGGAAAAATCTGACATGGGTCATAACCCTCACTTACTCTATCCAAAATACAAAAAAAAGTTTTGCCTATAGTTCTACTTTGGGCACCCACGCACGCAATTCCAAACCACAAACAAGTAATCAACAACATTTAAAAAAAATTCAGTCAATTAATTTCAATTGTTAAGTTGCTTTATTACAGGGCTTAACATTGCAAGTCCTGAACTACTAGCCAGGTCTTAAGAGTTACCACCAGTTGCCAAACCCAACCCCTACTCTGCCCTGCCCCTAATTAATTCCCTAACATGCCTTCATAAATTATCTCATGATATGACTGTTAAATGTTTTATGCAGAATTAAGATACAAAAATAAATATTAACAACAACAACGTTATCAGTGCCCATCAATGCAGCCTATCAGTGCCCCTAAGTGCAGCATATCAGTGCCCATCAGGGCATCTTATTAACATCCATCAGTGTCACCCCATCAGTGCCCATTGTGCAGCCCCAACAGTGCCCATCAATGCTGCCTATCAATGCCCATCAGTGCAGCCTATTAGTGCCCATCAATGCAGCCTATCAGTGCCCATCAATGCAGCTTATTAATGCCCATCAGTGCAGCCTCATCAGTGCTTGTCAATGCAGTCTATCAGTGCCCATCAGTGCCCATCAATGCAGCATATCAGTGCCCATCAATGCAGCTTATTAATGCCCATCAGTGCAGCCTCATCAGTGCTCATCAATGCAGTCTATCAGTGTCCATCAGTGCCCATCAATGCAGCCTATCAGTGCTAATCAACGCAGCCCATCAGTGCCCATCAATGCAGCCTCGTGGGAGCCAATTCTCCTCCCAGCAATCGGCCAGGAAACTGTGGGGAAGGGAGAGGAGAGGAAGAGGTGAGCCGACCAGATCACACAGAGAGGGGAACTCCGCTGTCAAACAAAGTCCCACCTCCTGGACTGGCTGCTATGATAGATGTCACACTATTTAAATTTCCTGGCATTGGGCCAGTGTGCTGTCTATCATAGGAACTGGTCAAGGAGGCGGGAGTTTACTTGACAGCAGACTTTCCCTCTCTGTGGGATCCGATGGGCTCTCCTCTTCCTCTCCTCTCCCTTCCCTACAGTTTCCTGGCTGATCACTGGAAGGAGAATTGGCTCCCATTCAACCCTGCCTCCCCGGCAGCACATACACAGCTTTATTAATCTAGAATTAGATTGTTTAAACAAATCAAATTTGAACAAATGTTTCTATAAAGCTAGTGTGTAATAAAAAAAAAATATGGATGCCTTGCCATAGGTTCGGATTGACACAAAAATGTAGTTTCACTATTAAGAGAACTGCAACAATATTTGTTATTCAGTATTAACTGACTTGCCACATAAACTGATTAATCCTACAGCCTGATCTGTCTGTTCCACATATATGTTTCCAGTTACTATATCGTTTTTCATGTTCCATCTGGGTATATCTCTTTATTTGATTAGGTGGCTATGTTGATAAATTTGCACTGGTGCAGAAATGCATCAAGTATTTTAATAGTTGACTGAAAATGTCCCAAAAGAAATGCTCAATATAATTATTTTACCATGACAAGCATGATGGAAAATCCCCATTGAGTTAATTGCATCGACTGAAATAATCAATAAAGTCTAGTAATTGTTTGTCCCTGAAACTCCCTGCACATAGCAGACATTATGAGTCCTGATTCACATTGTATTGTCGGGTGGAGCGAGAGGCCAGAAGAGGAGGTTTAAATTCACATTGCTTGTCAAGACCAGAACGTCGAGAAAGATGCTACATTTCTGGATTGTAGAGAAGAAAAAAAAGAGCACAAGTCTAGGTAGGATAGATTCCATGTGGATAATTCTGTCATTGGTGTGGAGTGACAATATGAATAGCATGAATGACTGCCTGAGATCAGATACTGAGGATTTGGAAGAAGAAAGCATTTCGGCGATATATCTTGCCCTCTATCATTATCTATTCCGGACTATTGAGCTCCGCATCCAACAAACAGGTGCAGGGACACAGATAACTGTGTCAATTGAGTTACACAGGGGCATTCTGTCAATTCCTTTGCAACCTTCCAAAGGTTTGTCTCTCCGGTAATGCCTTTTTAATTAAGTTTGTTTGCTTTGTAGGACTACCAGGTGAAAGGCTGCTTAGTTGGCCTCTTAGGGTCAGTTCCCATCTGAGGGGTGTGTTTTTGGTGCATTGTGTTTTAGGCACCTTTTACGTGCATTTTAGGTATGTTACTATAGAACGCGTGTTTTGATGAAAATCCATCAATGGTGCACCATGCAGGACTTATTTAACCACTTCAGCCCCGGAAGGGTTTCCCCCTTTAGGACCAGAGCCCTTTTTGTGATTCGGCACTGCGTCGCTTTAACTGAAAATTGCGCGGTCATGCGACATTGTACCCAAACGAAATTTGTGTCCTTTTTTTCCCACAAATAGAGCTTTCTTTTGGTGGTATTTGATCACCACTGCGTCATTTTTGATCGCCGCTATAAACAAAAGAAGAGCGACAATTTTGCAAAAAAAACCCAGAAAAAAAAAATATAAAAAAATATTTTTTTTTCATTGGTTTTGGCCGATTTATATTCTTCCTCATATTTGTGATTAAAAAAAATCGCAATTGGCGTTTATTGATTGGTTTGCGCAAAAGTGGTCGCGTTTACAGACAATTAAAATTAATTTCTGGGGTTTTTATTTTTTTTTTTATTTTTTACTAGTAATGGCGGAGATTTGCGATTTTTAGCGGTACTGCGATATTAGGGCGGACATGTCGGAACATTTTGACACTTTTTTGGGACCATTGGCATCAGCTATAAAAATGCACTGATTACTGTGTAAATGCCATTGGCAGTGAAGGGGTTAACCTGCAGGGGGCGCTCTAAGGGTTAACAGTGTTCCCTGGGCGTGTTCTAACTGTGTGTGGGCTGCCCTAGCAGGGGAAGGGAAGTGATCACAGCTTCCCCCTCACAGAACGGAGGTCCGTGTTTATTTACACGGACCTCCGTTCTTTCACTCCGGGGGGGGGGGCATCGCGGGTGGCCGGCGGAGATCGAATCCGCTGCACCCGCTCCCTGGCCCTCCCGGACACAGTGAGCGCGTGGGCGCACCTCCGGTGGCGATCGCGCGCTCACTGTGCTGATCTCGCAGCCGCCGTCAGCTGACGGCGTTTTGCGCAGGAGAGCCACTCTGTCGCCGTCAGATGCCGATCGGCGGTTGACAAGTGGTTAACCACTGCGTTTAACCACTTGACCTCTGGAAGATTTACCCCCTTTCATGACCAAGCCATTGTGTGTTATACATCACTGCATTATTTTAACTACTTCAGTCCCGGAAAGATTTCCCCCTTTAGGACCAGAGCACTTTTTGCGATTCGGCACTGCATCGCTTTAACTAACAATTGCGCGGTCGTGAGATGTTGTACCCAAACATAATTGACGTCCTTCTTTTCCCTGCAAATAGAGCTTTGTTTTGGTGGTATTTGATCACCTCTGCAGTTTGTATTTTTTGCGCTATAAACAAACAAAGAGCGACAATTTTGCAAAAAAACAAAACAATATTCCTTACCTTTTGCTATAATACATATCCAAAAAAATAGCAAAAGTTGCCGCGTTTACGAACGATGAGAATTCATTTATGGGGTTTATATATATATTTTTTTACTAGGAATGGCATCGATCTGAGATTTTAAGCGGGACTGTGACATTGCGGAGGACATGTTGGACAATTTTGACACTTTTTTGGGACCATTGGCATTTATACAGCGATCAGTGCTATGAAAATGCACTGATTACTGTGTAAATGTCACTGGCAGGGAAGGGGTTAACACTAGGGGGCGCTCTAGGAGTTAACTGTGTTCCCTGGTATGTGCTACTAACTGCGTGGGGGTTGGGCTGAGTGGGGGAGGAGAGTGATCGCGGCCCCCATATACAGGAAGCCTAGGATCACATTCCTTCCCCCTGTCAGAACGGAGATCCGTTATTTAGATACACAGACCTCCATTCTGTCACTGCGGGGGAGCGATCGTATGTAGCCAGCAGAAATCGAGTCCACCTTACCCACTCCCTGGCTCCCCCGTAACACAGTGATCTGCAATCTCGTAGCTGCCGTCAGGTGATGCGGTTTGCGATATCGAGTCAAGTTGCCGCAGTCAAGCCACGACGGCCGGTCGGCAACTGGTTAACTGACAATTGTGCAGTCATGCAACACTGTACACAAATGAAATTTACTGTATATCCTTTTTTCTCACAAATAAAGCTTTCTTTTGGTGTTATTTAATCACCACTGGGTTTTTTATTTTTTGCGTTATAAAAAAGACAGAACATTTTGAAAAAAAACAAAACTATATTTTTTACTTTCTGCTATAAAACATACTGTACCCCAAACATTTTTCTTTTTTTAATCAAATGTCTTCATAAATTTAGGCCAATATGTATTCCACTACATATTTTTGGCACAAAAAAATCCCAGTGATGGAAGGGGTGCTTGTGCTAGAACCAATCCCATTGCAGTGCAGCCGGAGGGAGAAAGAGGAGGAGAAGCTGGCGGCGCTGCAGTGGGAGACAGAAGAGAATCGCTGTCTGCAATAAGGCAGTACAGCCGGCCCTTCTGCTCATCAGGTGCCTGGGCCCCCTTTTTGAACTGATAGGGCCTGGCCCAGTACAGGAGGACTGGCTGTACTGCCTTATCAGCAGCCCTGCAGTAGCAGAACTACAATTGTATGGCAGGCAGTCTGACCCTAACTGACACTTTTGAAACTTTGTAGGAACCAGTGACACTAATACAGTGATCAGTGGTAACAATATGCACTGTCACTGTACTAATGGCACTGGCTGGGAAGGGCTTAAACATCTAGGGTGACCAAAGGGTTAAATGTGTGTCTAACCAGTGATTATTTGTGTGCTGTGAGGTGCTTTCACTAGGGGGTGTGCTGTTTTTTATCCCCTGCTTTGCAGGGAAACAAAAACCAGCACATTCTTGCAGACAGGACAGAGCTCTGTAATAGTTACATAGACAGAACTCTGTCCTGTCTTCCTCCTCACCAATCAGCAGGTGCCGGTGGTCATTCTATGGCCAGCACCTGCTGATTGACTTGTGCTAGTGGCAGCCCAGCCCCCCACCCAGAATAGTAGAATCATGTATATATT
Organism: Glandirana rugosa; assembly: GCA_018402905.1. NCBI lineage: Eukaryota > Metazoa > Chordata > Amphibia > Anura > Ranidae > Glandirana > Glandirana rugosa. The sequence goes on from BLSH010134394.1 coordinate 1,937,437, forward strand.
TGTGATTCTGGGCAGCCGGCCCGCACTGTAGCAGTAAACCTACAGTGCACAGTGAGCAAGTGGTTAAAACACACATGTGTGAATGGGGCTTTAAAGGAGTTCACCTCCTGGAAAAACTAAAAAACAATAAATGCACATCTTTTTGCAGGTAAAAAAAAAAATACATTTAATATTTTTTTACATTGCAGCCTTTAAAGCATTGCACCCATGATCAGCAGATCACGGGTGCAATGCATAGATCCTGCAGACACTTAGTAAGCTGCCTGACCATACCTCTGACACAGGCAAGCATTTACTGAATGGCAGAAGGAATCAATGGACTATGAAAGTGCTCACCAGCACCCTTGCAGTTGAAATAAAAAAATAATATTTTCTATCCTATAAGAAACATCTAGAAATTTGTGCACAAACAGTACCCCTAAAAATGTACATCTTGCCTGCAAGTTCTACTTAAAAATAACAGTCCCTGTAACTATGTGCTTCTATTCCTACAGCCTAATTGCTGTATATCTGTAGTGTGCTTTCATCTAAGCCCCGTACCAGACATGTGCGGTCCGTTTGGTTCCCAATTAATATTTAGACAAATTTTTCATTATTCAGATATATCCGAATAACAGTAGAAACAAAATTTACGGAATGTTCCAAATAACTAAACAAAATTTGTCCAAATATCTGAAATTCGAATTGAAATTCGAATCAAATTTTACATCGCATTCCATTTGAACTTGTAAGTGAACAATAAAAACCTGGTGACATTTGTGCCGTGTGTATGTCAGCCGGTCCGACAGAAGCCGGCTGTTTGGGCGGCTTCTGTCGGACTAGCATGCTGGAAAACCAGTAGCCAACTGGCTCCCTATCAGCGCTCTCAGCCAATGGATACAATACTCCTACCAGTTATTTTATACCTGGGGGGCATGCGGCGTGGCAATCAGTGGTAAGTTGTGTTTCTCGGAAACAGCGCATCACTGATCACGGTATAGAGCCTATGAAGTAAGCTCTTTACCATATGATCAGCTGTGTCTAATACTCTGATCACAACATATAAAGACTATTGGCATTCCTCTGCTCACTCTGACAGTGTGTGAGGAGAGGAGAGCCAGTAAGCAGCACATTCCTTAGCGGGGACATCTGCACTAACCATCAGGGCATGGATCATCAGTGCCCATCAGTGCTGCCTTGCAGTGTCCATCAGTGATGCCTATCAGTGCCCACCAGTGCTGCCTTTCAGTGCCCATACGTGATGCCTGTCAGTGGCCATCAGTGCCCATCAGTGCCACCTATCTGTGCCGCCTATCAGTGTCCACAATTTCTGCCTATTAGTACCCATCAGTGCCCATCAGTGCTGCCTACCAGTGCCCATCAGTGCTGCATATCAGTGCCACCTATCAGTGCCCAAGAGTGCTGCATATTAGGGCCTCCTCATCAGTGATCATCAGTACCATCTCATCAGTGCCACCTCATCAGTGCCCATCATTAAAGGAGAAAATTATTTATTTACAGAACTTTTTTTTTCAGAATTTACATGGTGGTGATTAAATACCACCAAAAGGAAGCTCCATCTGTCTCAAATAAATGATAAAAATGTTGTTTGGGTACAGCATTGCATGGCCGCGCAATTGTCATTCAAAATGCGACAGCGCTGAAAGCTGAAAATGGTCTGTGCTCTGTAGGCAAGTGGTTAATCTATACAAACGAAAACAAGAACATACCCAAGCTCAACAGAATATAGCTTAAAGAGGAAATAATCCCTGATGGGTATTCCTTCCTCTATGTTTCCCTGCAATGTAAAAGCATAATGGGCTACTATGCATCGCATGTTAGCCCATTATGTGGCACTTACCTGCATTGGAAGCCTGCTATGTTCCCGCTCCAGGCCGCCTCTTCCATCCGGGGCCACAATCTCCGGCTCTGTGACTGGCTGAAGTTGCGCGACGTGGCACGGTCTTAGGCACTTAGGCCATTTCTTCACTGTGCATGTGCCCGATGATGTGGGCATATGTGAGTACACTGTATATCTCCTAAACTGTGCAGGTTTAGGAGATATGCAGGGAACCTACAGGTAAGCCTTATTATAGGCTTACCTGTGGGTTAAAGTGGTTGTCACGGGTTGACAACCACTTTAAATGCAAATGCTGAAGACCGGGGCACAAGCTGGGATATCCAGCCCCCCATGCAGCCTATACAATGCACCCGGTATACTCCTCTTGTCACTCTTTATTGGCTACATGACATAAATACAGTACATAATACATATATCATTTATATCACTTTAATTTATGTTTTCTATTTTTTTTTTTTTGAAAACCCATGTCTGTGCCTTTTCCTTTAGCCTATCAGCTTGCAGAGCTCTCATTTCCAGTACAATGGAATGCGTTCCAGATATCAACTTTCAGAAGTGCAATATAAAGACAGATTTCTTTCCTTTTCATACACATCTTTTCTCAATACTGGTATGCCTAGATTGTTGATATCTCCACCCTTCAACTGAATACAGCCTGCTTTTCATACACATCTTTTCTCAATACTGGTAACCTGCATCTATATTCCTACAATTGCGTTCTACCGCAAAATGAATTGACTGACTACTCAGATGCATATTTGGTAATTGTGTGCTTGTCACCGTTATTTCACCTACATCTGTAGGGATGTTCACACTATTTTTGATGTTTATTTAAGCTTGGGTCTTACCTAATTTATGGCTCCCTTATCTGCACATATTCTGCCCTTTTTGGCTCCCTTGATCATAGAGTGGAAAGGTCTGCTGTGATGTCTGTGTGCTTAATATTACCCCGTAATTGATTTATTGCCCCATTCCACCCCCACCCATCACAGTATAAAACAAAGCTTTGCTTGCGGGGGAAGCATTGCAGGGGGTTAGACATTGCAGAGGGGTTCTTCCAACAAAGTGGGGTTCTTTAAATAAGTGGGCACTTCAGCGATTTGCACAAAGTGCACACTAACATCAATCTACTTTCCATAACACCAGACTACAGGTACCCTAATTTCCGAATCCTCACACTTTTCCTCTCTGAAACATGCATTCCTTACCTCTCCTTTTCACAATGGTAGCCTCTCTCCTCAAACTATCTTTTCTTCACCCCTCTCCCCCACTCCACAATCTGTACATATCACCCTCACTTCTCCCCTCTCCCTATTACTGCACTCACCACCTCTTTCTAACTCTAAGCCCACATGCTAGCGAAACCAGGATGCTCAAGCACATCCCCTCATATAAATCATATTCCCATGCTGCCTCCCTTTCTCTTCTGCTTCTCCTAGCCTCTGGAGATATTTCCCCAAACCCTTGGCCTCCCTCATTTAACAACATCCAACATGCCCATCACCACCCCACACCCTCTGGCAGTAGTCGCGATCTACACAATTTAATCTTCATTCCCCTTCTTCCCAAAACCAGCCTCCCCTTCTCCTGTGCCCTCTGGAACTCCCGCTCTGTCTGCAACAAGCTCACCGCTGTTCATGACCTATTTATCACTAATTCCTTCAATCTTCTTGCTATCACTGAAACCTGGCTCCATGAATGCGATTCTCCTTCTTCTGCTTCCCTCTCCCATGGTGGCCTTCTCTGGACTCACTCCCCTAGGCCTAATGGACGCAAGGGAGGTGGAGTGGGAATCCTCCTATCCCCACAGAGCACCTTTCAGGTTCTTCACTCTCCTCCCTCTCTTTCCCTCTCATTATTTGAAGCCCACTGTATACGTCTATTCTCTCCAACCTCCCTAAGAATTGCTGTGATCTATCGGCCTCCTGGACCACTGTCATCTTTCCTTGATGAATTTTCTGCCTGGCTACCCTACTTTCTCTCTTCTGAAATTCCCACAATCCTTCTTGGGGACGTCAACATCCCAGTTAACACTAACACTACTGCTACTTCTAAACTTCTAAGTCTAACTTCCTCATTTGACCTGAAGCAATGGGTATAGGCTTCTACTCACTCTGATGGAAACACCCTCGACCTTGTTTTCTCCTATCTATGCACTCCATGCAACTTCTCCAACAATCCTTTTCCCCTCTCCAAACACCACCTTATTAGATTCTCTCTCTCCCTGTCTTGCACCACCTTTCCCTCCAATCGCCTAACCGTCACCGGTAGAAACCAGACTACAGGTACCCTAATTTCCGAATCCTCACACTTTTCCTCTCTGAAACATGCATTCCTTACCTCTCCTTTTCACAATGGTAGCCTCTCTCCTCAAACTATCTTTTCTTCACCCCTCTCCCCCACTCCACAATCTGTACATATCACCCTCACTTCTCCCCTCTCCCTATTACTGCACTCACCACCTCTTTCTAACTCTAAGCCCACATGCTAGCGAAACCAGGATGCTCAAGCACATCCCCTCATATAAATCATATTCCCATGCTGCCTCCCTTTCTCTTCTGCTTCTCCTAGCCTCTGGAGATATTTCCCCAAACCCTGGGCCTCCCTCATTTAACAACATCCAACATGCCCATCACCACCCCACACCCTCTGGCAGTAGTCGCGATCTACACAATTTAATCTTCATTCCCCTTCTTCCCAAAACCAGCCTCCCCTTCTCCTGTGCCCTCTGGAACTCCCGCTCTGTTTGCAACAAGCTCACCGCTGTTCATGACCTATTTATCACTAATTCCTTCAATCTTCTTGCTATCACTGAAACCTGGCTCCATGAATGCGATTCTCCTTCTTCTGCTTCCCTCTCCCATGGTGGCCTTCTCTGGACTCACTCCCCTAGGCCTAATGGACGCAAGGGAGGTGGAGTGGGAATCCTCCTATCCCCACAGAGCACCTTTCAGGTTCTTCACTCTCCTCCCTCTCTTTCCCTCTCATTATTTGAAGCCCACTGTATACGTCTATTCTCTCCAACCTCCCTAAGAATTGCTGTGATCTATCGGCCTCCTGGACCACTGTCATCTTTCCTTGATGAATTTTCTGCCTGGCTACCCTACTTTCTCTCTTCTGAAATTCCCACAATCCTTCTTGGGGACGTCAACATCCCAGTTAACACTAACACTACTGCTACTTCTAAACTTCTAAGTCTAACTTCCTCATTTGACCTGAAGCAATGGGTATAGGCTTCTACTCACTCTGATGGAAACACCCTCAACCTTGTTTTCTCCTATCTATGCACTCCATGCAACTTCTCCAACAATCCTTTTCCCCTCTCCAAACACCACCTTATTAGATTCTCTCTCTCCCTGTCTTGCACCACCTTTCCCTCCAATCGCCTAACCGTCACCGGTAGAAACCTCCGCCAACTCAACACTTCTCTCCTCTATTCTGCTACTGACCACCTCTATGAAAAAATCTCACCCCTGTCCTGCCTCAACCAAGCCACTACCATCTACAATAAATCCCTGTCCTCCACCCTGGACGAGCTAGCTCTCCTCACCACACACAAAATCAGGCCTTGACCCCTACAACCCTGGCGAACAGATGACACTAAAAATCTCAAAAAGCGTAGCCGCGCCCTGGAGCGTCTGTGGCACAAGACAAAGTCTCTCAAAGACTTCAACGAATACAAATCTGCCCTCCGTAAATACAATTCTCGCCTCCACACTGCCAAGCAAACCTATTTTACCACTCTTATTAACACCTTCTCATCCAGTCCCCGTCAACTCTTCTCTGCCTTCAACTTCCTACTTCGTCCTCCTCCACCCACTAACACACTCACTGCCCAGGAGATTGCTAATCACTTCAAAAGCAAGATTGACACAATTTGTGATGAAATTTCCACTCTACAGGCATCTTCCCCAGTTAACACCCCATGTCAACAAGCAAAATTGACACTATCCTTGTTCAAACCTGCTACTATAAACGAGGTTGCTAAACTCCTTTCTAACTCCCACCTAACCACCTGCCCTCTGGATCCTATTCCCTCTCAAATACCGCGTTCTTCTTCTTCTGACTCTATCCTGCACTCTCTAACTCACATCTTCAATCTCTCACTCTCTTCTGGCACCTTCCCCAATGCTCTGAAACATGCATTGGTCACCCCCATACTCAAAAAGCCATCCCTGGACCCTACTGATCTTAACAATCTACGCAACATTTCCAAAATCCGTCCTTTTCTAACCAATGAAACCACAAAGCTCCTGATACACTCCCTGGTCATCTCTCGCCTCAACTACTGCAACTCCCTCCTCATTGGCCTACCTTTAAATAGACTATCCCCCCTCCAGTCCATCATGAATGCCGCTGTCAGACTCATTCACCTTACAAACCGTTCAGTGTCTGCCACCCCTCTCTGCCAATCCCTCCATTGGCTTCCACTCGCCCAATGAATTAAATTCAAAATACTAACAATGAGCTACAAAGCCATCTATAACTCTGCTCCCAGCTACATCACCTTCCTAGTCTCAAAATACCAACCTAATCGTCCTCTTCGCTCCTCCAAGACTTCTCCCGAGCCTCTCCACCCTCTGGAACTCCCTACCCCAATCTCTCAGGCTGTCCCCAAATCTATCCACCTTCAGGCGATGCCTGAGAACTTTTCTCTTCAGGGAAGCTTATCCTGCCTCCTCCTAACAAACACACTTCTTATCTTCTCAATCAGCTCGTCCCCCACAGTTATTGCCCTTTTGTATCATTTAACCCTCCCTCCTAGATTGTAAGCTCTAACGAGCAGGGCCCTCTGATTCTTCCTGTATTGAATTGTATTGTAATTGTACTGTCTGCCCTAATATTGTAAAGCGCTGCGCAAACTGTTGGTGCTATATAAATCCTGTATAATAATAATAATAAAAATAATAATTTCAGATGGATGAACTAAATGAAGGAAACATGTTTTCAATACTTTTGAAGCAATAAATAAGTGAACTAAATGGTATTTTATCTGTGGCTTTTAATGCGATATGACGTCATCTGTTAGAAATAACTGCTAATAGAACCTTATGGTTTCATACAGAAGCATGGAGAACAGTTTCTACTCTATTACCCACACACTTGAAAATGGTTCTGCTCTCGTGACTGCAGGACGTGTTTCAGACACAGAAAGATTTCGATAAACTAGGTCAGGGGTACTGCTAATATTGACATTATTTAGACCACTAATAGCTAGCAGTATATTTTTAACACGCTACAACAATGCACTTGGCAGCAGAATTGTTCAAACTGAGAACATGATATAAAATTGTTAACAGTCTCTTCTTCTCAGTCAGCGAAACCAATTAGTAAAGATTCTAGACTTACATCTCAAGTTATTTTTTTTCTAAAGCCTGTATTCGGTGATAGTTATCGAATGAACATCCACAGGTGGCACCAGGCACAATAGATCTGATTGGTTGAATTGACTTTAAAGGAAAAAAAAAAAAAAACATTAGTAACTGGCAACGCTGAGATCAGAGGTCGCCCAAACTGCTTAGGTGTTTGGACTCATTAGTACTAACCACAGGTGCCAAGAGGCGTGCAGATTATCTCAAGCTTTTGCTTCTTTGTGATATTTACACGTCGCCTGTTGCCTAACATATAATAATCACCAGTTCTATTGTTGCCCCTGAGACATTTTGATATAGTGTATTTCAAAGTATTGTTATCCATCTTTTATTTGTACGGGAGAAGGTTTGAGTCATAATGCCCGACAATGCTCAGTTTCAAAGATATGGTTTTCAAGCATAGATGAAACATGTTCACAACTGTGTTTTCAACCAGAAATGCCCGAATTATGTATTAAGACTTCAATTAGACTTTAATTTGACTATTATACTGGAGAGCAATTTTAACATATAAACTCTTGTCAATGAGCTGATGGTTTTGCAAATGGCATTCTGCTTCCAATAATTTTATTAAAAAATTGGTAATTTTTGCATAAAGGTTCTGGTTCTCTTATTCACCTACAGTTTAGCACTATCACGTTGGAGGAGGGTAATGTCTCATAACCCCCCCCCAAAAAAAAGAGGAGTACATTTGCTATAAATCAATTTTATCATTAAAAACCTTGGACATTTGGTATTCTCGTTGGAATGTATGACTGTGTAGACCAAAGCATGCTAATTTGCTAATGCATAAAAAAAGGGTACTTGCTCAAGAGATAAAACAATAATCCTGCCTGTCACAGACCCAACCAGAACAGGGGCTTTTGGAGAGGACTGCAGGGTGGCCTCTTGCCTACTGACTATGGGCCCTGGCTTTTACGGGAACACTACTCTTTGGGAGGCGTGTGCCTGGGGGTCCCTTGGAGTGGCCTTCTTTCTGATTCAAGTCCATGTCTCCCTAAAACACACAGACTCTGGGAATTTGAGGGTACAGATCCATATTTAAGGCCTCTATGCCTAAAACCAGCAATAACTGCTTTACATTGTGATACTCAGAGTAGATGTTAATGTCATATGCTCAAAGCAACCTGGGGTCTCCTGATATAATCTGTTTATGTGTTAAGCATTTTTGTCCCATTATGTGCCTCCTAGGTGTGCATGAGCAATGTTATTTGAGTCACCTCTTGTTTTTGTCTGTCTGATCATTTCTTGCAGATGAGATTAAAATTGCGACCACTGTACCCTGTTATCGAACCATTGTGGCATGTTATGTGTTTATGTTGATTAGCTTATTTATATTACAGTTATGTTGGCTGTTCCTTAGCTATGTTAATTTTATTCCTGTTTTCATAATATGATCAGACCATTATTTGATCTTGTGTGGTATATACATTCTGTGTGAGTTTTCAATAAAGTGAGTTCCAGTTCCAGAGCACCAAAGCTAGTGTTGCAATATGCTTGGGTGCAATATTCAGCTATAATACCTGGTTCCTGGGTCCAGACTGGAGGAAGCTTTATCTTGCTGGTAGCACCCAAGCTGGGTGCTGGACAGTTTTGTCACACTGCCACTTTATAAAATCCTGGTTCGGCCACATCTGGAATATGCTGTCCAGTTCTGGTCACCAAGTCCCGGGAATGATATGCTTGAACTGGAGAGAGTCCAAAGAAGGGCAACAAAGCTAATGAGGGAACGGGAGGACCTCAGTTTTGAGGAAAGACTGCAAACATTAAACTTATTCTCCTTGGAGAAGAGACCTTTGAGAGGCAATATGATAGTGATATACAAGTATATAAATGGTGATTCTAGCATAGGAAATAAACAATTCAGTCCCAGGGAGTGTAAAAAGACACGGGCCCACTCAATAAAATTGGAGGAGAAGCATTCTAACTTTAACCGGTTCCCATCCACCGTATAGTCAAATGATGGTTGGGTGGGACCGCTCTAGTTCTGGGAGGATAATCGGTTGTGAGCTGTGTCCCTAGGACACAGTGCATCTCCGACCACGGTAAAGAGCCAATGACAGTGGCTCTTTACCATGTGATTGGATGTGTCCAGTCACAGCTGATCACAATGTAAACACACTTGCCAGTCATTGGCATTCCTTTCCTCACAACGTCACAGTCTGGTAACTGTCTAGTGTGAAAGGGAACATCTGCACTGATAATCAGGGCACTGATTATTAGTGCCCTAATCATTAGTGCAGTCCCAACAGTGATCATCAGCGCACCCATCAGTGCTTCCAACCAGTGCCAACCAGTGCCTATTAGCACTGCATATCAGTGCAGCTTCATCAGTGCATACCATTGCCATCTCATTGGTGCATCAGCGCTGCCTATCAGTGCCCATCAGTGCTGCCTCATTAGTGCCCATCAGTGCTGCCTCATCGGTGCCCATCAGTGCAGCCTATCAGTGCCCATTAGTGCTGCCTATAAGTGCTCATCAGTATAGCATCTTCAGCACACATCAATAAAGGAAGATTACCTGTTTGCCAAATTTTATAACAGAAACAAAGGAAATCTTTTTTTTTCAAAACGTTTGGTCTTTTTTTGCTTGTTTAGTAAAAAATGAAAAAAACAAAAACAAATGGTAACTAAATACCACCAAAAGAAAGCTCTATTTGTGTGAAAAAAATGATAAAAATGTCATATTCATACAGTTTATCATAACTGTGTAATTATCCTTCAAAGTGCGACAGCGCTGAAAGCTGAAAATTGGGGGTAAAAGGGGGAGTAAAAGTGACCATTAGGCAAGTGGTTAAACTGTGTAGGGTTTTTTTACTGTCAGAGTGGTAAGGATGTGGAACTCCCTTCCACAATAGGTGGTGTCATCAAGAAGTAACTCTTAGATAGGTAATATTAACAAAGACAGTATGCAGGAATATGGGAAAAGTTTTTGTACATTAACACACACACCTACACAGGTTGAACTGGATGGACTGGTGTCTTTATTCAACCTAACCACCTATGTAACTAAAGTGGGAGAGATCAGCTGCAGGGATCCTACTGGCAATACTAGGTAATATTCCTTTGTCCTCTGCTTCCCTCTTTTGGGGACAGTTTCCAGAGTTCAAGTTCATTATTATTATAACGTTTCCTTTAACATGTGGGAATTAGAACAGCTATTTGTATAAAGCTTGTGAGTGGTGGATCATTATGTAATATTTTATTATTTCAAGAGTCATAGAGAGTTTAAATAGTACTAGTTTACCCCGAGTCTAAATAATATTTTTATAAAAGAATTCCCTATGTTAATGCACGCCAAAATAATCCATCTCCACTAAGTGCATCCTGAACAAACAAAAACTCTTCAAATTCACAAATCATCTGCTAATGAAACATGATTGCATGGCGTTGTGGATGGAATGCTTATTCACAGACTTTATTAACAAGCTTATGTGCATTAAAGCTTACCAAAATACATAATTCAGCTGGAAATGAACATAGGAAGCTCTTTTACCAGTTGATGATATATGGTCTATTTTAAACTTTGAAATAGAACATAAAAAAGGTGCACTAGATCTAATAATTATTTACAATCTGTGGATATAATAAAGGTGCATGTTGTACTATATATATGAGCCTTTCCCAAACAGGGTTCTGTGGAACCCTGGGGTTCCTTTTCATGGTTGCTTGGTGTTCCTTGAGCAATGAGCAACTTTTGCCTCTCAGATAAGTAACCACGGACACCAATGATATTTTAAGCTACGTGTAAGGGGGAGTTCCTCCCAATGGCCACAAAAATAAGTAGCATTCTTCCCATGGGTCATCATACTAATGTACTGTGAGCTGTACACAGTAATTATTAGCAGGGGTTTCCAGGGCCCAGAAAGTTAAAGTGGTTCTAAAGTAAGAAGATTTTTTATCTTAATGCATTCTATGCATTTAGATAAAAAAAAACTTTCTGTGTGCATCAACCCCTTCAGCCCCCCTAATACTTACCTGAGCCCTATCTTGAACCAGCGATGTTGCACGAGAGTCTCGGCTGTTTGGGACTCTCCCTCCTTATTGGCTGAGAAAGCAGCAGGCACCATTGGCACCCACTGCTGTCAATCAAAGTCAGTGAGCCAATGAGGAGAGAGAGGGGGCGGGGCCGAGCTGTGGCTCTGTGTCTGAATGGGCACACAAAACTGCAGCTTGGGTGCCCCCTTAGCAAGCTGCTTGCTGTGGGGGCACTCGGCAGGAGAGAGGAGCCAGGAGAGCCTAAGAGGGAGCCAAGAAGAGGAGTATCAGAGCTGCCCTGTGCAAAACCATTACATAGAGCAGGTAAGTATAACATGTTTGATATTTATAAATTAAAAAAAAAACTAGACTTTGGTATAATTTTGATTCAAAAGTTCCACAATGTTAAAAGAGTTGAGAAAGGCTTACTTAGAAAGTATAACATTATTATGGTAGTGTCACAGTCTAGACTGTAGAATGATATTGTCACGGTCCTGGTGGTGGAGTCTGGCGTGTGCAGGGAACAACCACTCTTGCGCACCCGATTCAGGGGTCCCTGGTAGAGCAGACAGGGGGCCCGTGAGTGCGGGATGGCACGAGGGCCGGATGGTCACTGGTGGTGGTGTGAGGCTCTGGATAGTCGTGCAAGTCAGAAGAATGGTCGTTCAGGCTGGGTCTGCAACTGGCAGGCTGTGCGGTACAAAGGGGTTCAGGCAGAGAGTGGTCAAGTCCAAGCAGGGTTTGTTAACAGGCTGGCAGCAGAGGTACAGAAGGGTCAGACAAACAGGTGGTCGTTGATAGCCGGGGTCGGTGCAGGCAGATAGGTAGCAGGTCAGGGCAAGCCGGGTCGGTACACAAGAACAGGAACAACACAGGAAGCAGGTTTCAGGCAGGAGAGCTGAAGCTCACAGGTACTCAGATGCTGTAGAACGGACAGCACCTGCTGACAGGTGCAGGAAGTTCAAATAGGGCCCTTTGGCGCCGCTTCCGGTGCAGGCGCGCGCATGAACAGAAAAAAAAACGGCAAAAAAGTCCAGAAAAGGGCCTGGCTTCACCAGGCCAGTCCTTTCCTAATGTATATTTGAGATTCTTACCTCCTTGCTGCAGTGGTTTTGTTAAATCTGTAATTCCATTCACATGTGCTGTTGGCTTCTCTGTTCACCTATGGGCGCCGCCTGCTCTACTTTGGAATTATATCCCTTTCCCTTCTATGACATCCTGAGCCGCCTCCCAGTCTGCTTTCCTATATACAATAAAACCTTGGATTGCAAGCATAATTTGTTCCGGAAACATGCTTGTAATACAAAACACTCGCATATCAAAGCAAATTTACCCATAAGAATTAATGGAAACTCAGATGATTCGTTCCACAACCATTTATTCATAAGTCTTTCAATTTATAGTTCATATAAAGTGCTACATTCTCAAAAATCAATATCAAGTTTTAACAAATATACAGTGTATAAAATATATTAAACCGCAATTTCCAATTTTCAATAATATCCACAGTCCAGTGTCTATATTATAATTGTGTCAGTATTAGAGAGATAAAACAAACACTCAATCATCTTCAATTTATATTCAAACTTACGTGCTCATCCTTCACCAGGTGAAAAACCTGCTCACCTCAAGGAACAAGGAATACGCATATAATGGGTATAGCCCAGAATCTGAATGACCAAAGACCAGCTCTTCAATCAAGAAGCAGCCATCCGGAGCAAGTGGAGGAGGATTGAAGAGCTGGTCTTTGGTCATTGGCAATCTGGGCTATACCCATTATATGTGTATTCCTTGTTCCTTGAGGTGAGCAGGTTATTATTTATCATTAAATTTAATTGGATTAATTTGTTTCATGCAGTGGGTAGAATTACTGTTTTAGTGTTTTAGCAAGCGACTTGGTTTAAAAAAAAAAAAAAAAAAAAATATATATATATATATATATATATATATATATATATATATATATATATATTTTAATATCATTCATTTTGATTGTGCTGATTGATTCTGTTCACTTGATTTCTGTTTGAGCTTGTCTACCGCCCAGTGGCGTAGCGTGGGTTGTCAGCGCCCGGGGCAAGGCAATTAATTTGCGCTCCATAACCCACAGACTTTTCGCATTCCCTCTATCCCTATCCCTCTTTCTTTTTTATTCTATTACTTCTTCTCACCCCTTTTCTCTTTCTCTCTCCCGCTCTACCATTTATTCTCTATTTACCCCATTTCTCTCCCCTTCTTTCCTTCTCCTCGTTTTTTCTCTTTCTGTCCCTTTTTTTCTTTTTCTTTCTTTCTCTCTCCTCTGTTTCACTTTCCTTTGTCTATCACTCACTTGTTCTATTTATCTTTCTTTCTCTCTCGTTTTCTTTGTTTCTCTTCCCTGTCTCTCCCATGTATTCTTTTTTTTTTCTCTCTCACACTTTATCCCTATTTCTTTGCTCTCTCTCTTTCTTTTTCTCTCTGTTCTCTTTTATTTCCCTTTTATCTCTCTCTTTCCCTATTTCTTGTTTTTTACCATCTCTTCTTCTAGCTTTCAGTTTTCTCTCTATCTCTCCGTCTTTCTTGTTCTTTCTATCTCTTTTTCTTTTTGTAGTCTCTGGGTTGATGGGGAATTTGGCGGCGGGGGGGGGGGGGGGAGGATTTTCTGGGAAGAATGGCAGGTGTTAGCACTTAAATCATCCTGACCCCATGCTTGATATGGTGCCAGGATGATCAAATCACATTATTTCTATCACTACATAGTAATATATATATTGAAATAATTTGACTCACCATAATGCAGAATCAGTGGGAAGCCTAAGCTTGTCGCATGTCACCAGAGGCAGTGTGCCACCGTTGCCTGCCACCAGATGCAGCTTGTCACTTGCACCGTTGCCTGCCACCATATGCAGTGTGCCACTTTCCACCCATAGCCTAGCACCAAATGCAGTGTGCCACTTGCCACCCATAGCCTGCCACCAGATGCAGTGTGTCAATTTTTACCCATAGCCTGCCACCAGATGCAGTGTGCCACTTTCCACCCATAGCCTGCCACCAGATGCAGTGTGCCATTTTCCACCCATAGCCTGCCACCAGATACAGTGTGCCACTTTCCGCCCATAGCCTGCCACCAGATGCAGTGTGCCATTTTCCACCCATAGCCTGCCACCAGATGCAGTGTCACTTGCCACCCACAGTCTACCACTAGTCTGACACAGGAAGGTGCACAACCATCCCACTGCTGGTTGCTGATGTGACTCCTCCCACACCGGGGACTGCCCTAAAGTGAAGGACTACAAGTCCCAGGTTGAGCCCCTGATATCTGAGGGTGTGTCCCCATAGATTTCCCAGGTTCTTGCTGGGACCTGTAGTTTTTCACTAATTGAGGTGGGGGTCACATCTTCAGCTCTGAAGGATTCATGCTGGAACCTGTAGTCCTTCACTTTTGGGGGGGAACATCCCCAAAAGTTAAGGACTACAAGTCTCAGTATGAACCCTGCCCTGCTATCTAAGGATGTGTCCTCCTTCCATCCCTCCTAGGCGAGGGTGTCTCATCTGTCCTCTCCTCTTCTGTCAGCATACACAACTGCTGACCATCCTCTCTGCACTGAGAGGTTTGCTAGTGGCTCCAGGTTGACACACACGCTGAGTTGAGAGCTCTGCTGTGAAGTGCTGACAGTTCAGCACAGAACGCTGGCTGCTGCCTGTTGGTGGAGACCTGACTGAGGATTCTAAGCCTGATCTCTCATCTCTGACTGCAGTGCCTGAGTCTCCTGATCTTTCTTCGTCATGCTGCCCACCGGAGAACATACAAGGAGAAAGTGGGCAGAGCAAAGAAGTAGGCGTGGAGGAGGAGGAAGTGAAATCCTTCTCCATTCTGAATGCTGGGGCCTCTGCCTCTCTCCTCCCCGTGTCGTGACTGGTTACTAGATGCCAAGCAGGCCGCGGCTAGCAACCAGTTTGGCAGTGAGCCAGCAGCCAGTGGTGAAGGATGCAAAGTGGGTCTCCGCCAGCCAGGAGACCAGACTGACAGTGAGTGAAAGCAGTGGCAATACCAGGGCCATTTTAAGGGGTATAAGATCTCAGGACATGTGGTCACCCTAGATGAGCCCCCTAGATTTTGCACCCGGGGTCACCACCCTCTCTGCCCCCCACGCTACACCACTGCTGCCGCCCACCCTGACCTATCAACTGGACATACTTGGGGGACAGAACCTGGTTCCAGTTTCCCCAGGGGCCCCAGTGAAGAAGAAGGTTGGGGCTTAGACTTGGCGTGATGGGGTACCCCCGGGTTGGAGTTCTCCAATGGCTTACTACCTCTGAAACCTAACAAGTAGTGTTCTACTTATACTATGCACTGAAATTCTGCTAGAGTTTATATCAAGAGTGGATAATAGGATATTTCCTCACTGACTGAAGTGGCAGATGGAGCAGTGTAATACATTAGAATGAATGATGGATACAAGGTGAATGTACCTGTTCCTGGTATGTAATAATGATTTAACGCCGTTTCTGTAATAGATTTCTAGTCTGAACCCATGAGCTTTCAGTAATACAGCTTCCATGATCTGCTGTGATAATTCACGTATCCGGGTGTTTTATGCTTAAACTACATGTGGCCATACACATGCTTTTTTTCTCACAAAAAGATTAAGCTCTTCTGAGCAGGGCCCTCTTAATCCTTTTGTATTCTATTGTATAGTACCTGTATTGTACCCCTTTTATATTGTAAAGCTCTGCATAAACTGTTGGCACTATATAAATCCTGTATAATAATAATAATAAGCTCAATTCACTAAATTGTATTGTCCGTTTGCCGTAACGATTCTTCAACAAATAAAGCCAATGATAGCTAAACCTAGTGAATCACTGAACCAGAACAAGTATGCAGCATGCTAAGTGTGAAAAGCCTTTATATCTGTCCTGTATTCATCTTCTATATCAGCATGTACCCAGGTAATTCTAAGCAGGTAGACTTAGGCCAGACAACAATAGTAGAGTTTTGCTCGAAAATGTTTGTTTTTTTAGCTTTTGTTTAATTTTCTAATGGTTAGTGGGGTCAAATTGATGTCCATTTTTTTAATTTAAAACTATTAGCACTCAGGAAATATTCCCCTCTGCAGCTGGAAACACAATGTCCCCCCTGTGCCAATTGAAAATATATAACTTGAAACCAGCGTTAAAATGTTCTGTTCCAATATTTATTATGGTCCATAGGGTCCTATATGCTCTCACCAAATGGAATGACCCTTCATATGTATGGGTCAAAATAAAGCTCAATGAAAACAATCATTAATGCGTGTCTTTTGTCATTACATCTAGAAAGGAAAGGAGGAAAAAACAGCAAACAAAAACTCAAAGAAAACATAGCGTAGTATATTTAAAAATCACAAACCAAAACTTATTGTGCTGACATTTAGTGATTATACTGGTGCCAAATATCACCCAGTGCTCTCAATGCTAATCATTTTCCCTTGTCTCTTCTACTCTTATTAAATATAACATTTCAGAAGACACATATCATATATTTCCATTGGTTTCTTCTCATCATCATTCTCACTGGTAGAATCCTTAGTGTTGAAATTCCAAAAAACAATTCCATCATAGTGTAATAATGTGAAAATCATTCCTCAAAAATAATAGTGCTCACATTTCAGTGTATAATATAGTGCAAAAACCATCCAATCCATGTGCTAGACATCTATATATTAAGTGCTCCTCCTTCTCGTTCACAGGGCTATATGTGCACTTTTTTTTTTTTTTTTAAGGTCAAAAAGTTTTTATTTTGAATCTTACAAGATTACAACTGAAAAAGTAGGACATTGACTGAATAGATCATTCTTAGGAGTAAAGTGTACATATTATTGAAAAGTTAGAGTCCTAATGAATACATAGAGTCAATACGTGTTTCACCCGTACCATTCCTATAGGGCTGATCACGTAAGGCACCCCTTTGGGGACAAATACATTCCGAAATGAAGAAATATATGGAAGGGTTATCAACCGCCAGTACATCCTGTGTCTAAACAGGGGTTTCCCCACGGAATGCACTAGTCGGG
>BLSH010134394.1:1968750-1985178 GCA_018402905.1 Glandirana rugosa
ATGTGAAATCTCTAATTTCTGCTATCTGTCCTCAGAGCAACAGCACAGACAGCAGTAGTAAAGTAATCTATCTCAGGATGCAGGATCAGGTCTTAAAATGGCTAAAATCTGTCCCTCACGCCGTCAGCTACCTTTCCCTATACTAACCCAAGGAGCATGTGACTGCAGCACTGTGACTCCAGCTTATAAAGAGGCTGGGTCACATGATGCACTGGCCAATCACAGCCATGCCATTAGTAGGCATGGCTGTGATGGCTTCTAAGGGCAAACCAGTGAAACGCTTGTTGATTGGCTGCCCTGCAGCTTCTCAACACGTGGAATAAAATAGCAGAACCCCGGACCGAACCCGAACGATTTTTGAAATGTCCGGGTCCGGGTCCGTGCCACGGACACCCGAAAGTTCGGTACGGACCCGAACGTTACAGTCCGGGTTCGCTCAACACTAGTTGTAACCCTTAGGCTACATTCACACGGGCATTATGAGTGTTTTCTGTGCTAGCTTTCAGCAACGTTTCTCTGCCTCTATTCAAATCAATGGTTCCCTATTGATTTGAATAGAAGAAAAGAATGATGACCTGACTTGTGGTGCGACTTGTGTGCTGAGGATCTTGAAGGCGGAACCCCCCACAAAAATGAAAAAAATAATTGCGTGGGGTTCCTCCCCAAAAGATACCAGACATTTTGGTCTGGTATGGGTTTTAATGGAGAACCCTCACGCCAAAAAAAATTGCGTAGGGTCCCCCCAAAATCCATACCAGACACTTATCCAAGCACACAACCCGGCCCTTCCAGGCTGCATGCCCTCAACATGGGGAGTGGGTGCTTTGGGGCAGGGGGGCACTGTGCCCCCCACCCCAAAGCACCTTGTCCCCATGTTGATGAGGACAAGGACCTCTTCCTGACAACCCCGGCCGTTGGTTGTCGGGGTCTGCTTATTGGAATCTGGAAGCCCCCTTTAAAAAGGGGGTCCCCAGATCCCGGCCCCCCACCCTATGTGAATGAGTATGGGATACATTATACCGCTACCCATTCACCTAAAATAAACATGTCAAAAATAAACACACTACACAGGTTTTTAAGGTATTTTATTAAATCAGCTCTGGTGTCTTCTCCCTCTCCAGGTCTTTTTTCTTCTGCTCTTTTGCAAGGTCTTCTGTCTTTTGCTCCTTTGCCAGCTCTTTTCTGCTGTCTTCTCCCTCTGTTCTTCTTCCCATGTTGACATGGAGCGATCTCCCGGACTAATGCGGTCTCTGTGCTGTGCATTGACTTATATTGACATGGGGTGGGGCCATCCGCTGATGTCATCCAGAGGCAGTGCCCCACCATGCCTCGGGCAATGATGTCATAATGGGTGGGGCTCCCGGATGATGTCAGTGGGTGGCCCCGCCCCCTGAAAATATAAGTCAACGTACAACGCGGAGCCACCATTAGTGCTGGAGATCACATTGATGTCAATATCGTAAAAAGAAGAACAGAGGGAGAAGACAGCGGAGAAGACCTAGCAAAAGAGCAGAAGACAGCGCAGAGAAAAGAACCAGCAAAAGAGCAGAAGAAAGAAGAACCCTCAGAAGAGAGAAGACCCTGCAAAAGAGCAGAAAATGAAGGAGATGCCAAAGAGGGAGAAGAGCCAGAGAGGGAGAAGAGGCTGGAGCTTATTTAATAAAATACTTTAAAAACCTGTGTAGTATAACTTTGACTGCTTGGGGGCGTGGCTAGCAGCCAGCGGAGATGGCTGACTAAGAGCAGAGCTCCGGAGCAGAACGGCAGGACACCAGCAACTAAGGCTTCCAAGAGCCACAATTTCAACCCCTACCACCTACAGCAAACACTGGGAGTAGAGGCAGACATGTCCTGAAAGAGAAAAGATGCGCACAAGCCGAAGAAGCTAACGGCTTTCTTCGGCCTACCGCACCAGGCACACAGCCAAGATGGCGCCGGCTCCCTCTTCACACCGCACACGAGGCTCCCCACAGAGAAGGACAAGTGCTGCAACGATCGATCCCAGCAACTATGCAAGCAAGGATCACCACAATCCTCTAGTCCTCTGTCGGGCAGCCCAGAAAAATCCAGATTCAAACTGAGTGAACAACCTGAGGTGAGTCTCTGTGATTCCCATGATGACACCAGGGAACTGCATGAATCCATCACTGCATTCCCTACTAGCAACCAGCCTGTGCTTGACATAACACTTAAGGACTTGCTAGTATCATTAAGGAGCACCATACATGCCGATATGTTATCCTGCATGCAAAAATTTGACAGTGAAATTTCAGAGGTGGAAAACAGAGTCTCACATATAGAAACTAAGATGGGAGAATTTGCAGACACGATTAATGACTTAGTGGATGCTAACAAGACTCAGGATTCCAATTATTTGTGGGTCAAAGAGAAATTAGCAAATTTAGAGGACAGAAGCAGACTAAACAATATTAAAATCAGAGGTGTACCAGAATCAGTCGGGGATTCAGCATTGAAGGCGTATGCAGAGGGCTTTTTACATCTATGCTGCCAACCCTGTCACCTACTGACCTCATCATTGACAGAATTCATCGTCTCCCTAAGTCAGCTTTTATCCCAGATCAGGTTCCCCGGGACGTTATCCTGAGCTCGCACTTTTTCCCCATAAAAGAGCAAATAATGCAAACATCCCGCAAACTGCGGAGTTTGCCAGAACCCTACGACAATTTACAATTGTTTATGGACTTCTTTCAATATACTATGCAGCTTAGGAGAAATCGAAATACAGTGACTAAAACACTATCAATGGAAATTTCCTACCAGGCTGGCTATTCAATGGAAGGGCACTTCCTACATAATCTCTTCCCTAGAAAAAAGGCCTAAAGCTGCTGAAAACATGGGATATAATCCCGCTGCGAACCCCTCCATCGAGCCCTAAAGCTTGGAGACAAAACACCCTGAGGGGATCTCAAGAAAGATTATCACAACATGCTGAGGGATAAAGATTTCTCTACCTCCTTGTACTACCTTGACTCGCCTTTTCAATCCTCAGTCTATTTTAAACCCAATATTACCCCTAAATTCCCGCCTGTTCTGCACCTCACTATGACTGCTAGCTGAACTTTACAAGTTTGTACTACCCCTCTTAATCTGAGCAGTACACACTGCACACTGGTCTAATCGACCCACTTCTATATTGTTGACAACAATAATTGCTTTGAACCTGTTCTTGTTCTTGTTTATTTTTCTTTCTGTTTGACCGAGCATTATATATCTCCTCTATTGAAATTCTACATTCAACAAAGGTGAACAGCACATTCAGCGGTTTCATCAGAGGATACCAGAGATCGCTCTAGAACTGCATTTGACTTCTTTTTCAACTAACAGTGAGTACTTTTATGCAATATTTTACTACCCACAATGGGAGTCAAGCTACTTTCCATGAATGCGAAAGGTTTGAACCATCCCGTTAAAAGGGCCTCATTATGGAAGGAAGCTGAAATCCACAAAAGTGACATCCTTCTTGTACAGGAAACACATTTCCACAAACAAAAATCTCCTTCATGCACAAACAAAAACTTCCCGCACATCTTCAAATCTTGTATGGCGGCAAAAAAAAGGGGCGTCATGACAGCGATTAAGGACACAGTTGCATTCAAGCTACATGAAGCAATAATAGATCCAGAAGGCCGCTTCATTATACTGGTTTGCGATATTAATTCAACTACATACACCTTGGTGAATACGTACGTTCCTAACCAACACCAGGTATGTTACCTTAATTCCCTCCTACGGAAAATCAAGAAATGCCAGAAGGGCTCTCTCCTCATTGGAGGAGACCTCAACATAATTGCGGACTCCACAATAGATTCAACTGCTACCAAATCTAAACACCCTATGACCTTACGAGACTTTCTTTTGTCCCATGACCTCTACGACATATGGAGGTGCCAACACGCCAGTGAAAGAGACTACTCCTTTTTTTCTACATGTCGTGGAACATATTAGACTATTTTTTTTATCAGATCAATGGCTTTTACAAAAGGTCTTAAAATCTACTATTAATGTGATTACATGCTCGGATCATGCCTCAATTTCACTGGCAATAGCCGACTCGTACCCCTCGGATTCCTCGTTTGTGTGGAGGATGAATTCCTCAATTCTCCAGATCACGCAGACGAGGAAGCACATCAAGGAGAATCTAGTGGAATTCTTTAACAATAATATTAACTCTGTGGATAGTCCAATGGTATTGTGGAATGCTCACAAAGCTTTCATTAGGGGAGTCTGCATCCAAATAGGAGCACAGGAGAGAAGGAGGAGGCAGCGGCAATTCAGCTCCATCACTTCCAATATTGCTAAATTGGAAGCCGATAATAAAAAAAATCCCCTCCCCAGTAACCATCAAAAACTATCTGAACTACGTTTTGAGCTTAAAGAATTACTCCTACAACAATTTGAAAGGTCCACACAAAGATTAAAAATGATATACTACTCCACATCCAACAAAGCTAGAAAGCTCTTAGCAAGGAAACTCAAGGGACACCATTCCAAAACAAAAATAACACCCTGACTCTAATATACCAACCTATGATCCGAGAGGAATAGCTAATGCCTTTAGCTCCTATTACAGCTCTCTCTACAACTTACAAGATGACGCTAATACACCTCAACCCACATCTCAAGATATCAATAATTTCCTCCGCCAAATTCATCTTCTCAACTTAACAAAACAACAATGTGATACCCTTAACACACCCTTCACAATCCCAGAAATCATTAAAACAATCAACACACTTCCTAATAATAAATCCCCAGGTCCTGATGGCCTCATAGGAGAGTATTATAAGACGTTTCAAATTCAATTGAGCCAGCACCTATGCCATGTCTTTCAGAATGCCACTGCCTCCTCCTCTTTTCCCTCGGAAATGTTAGAAGCTTTAGTGGTCACACTGCCAAAACCAGGGAAAGCACCAGATAGAGCACAAAACTATCGCCCGATTTCATTGTTGAATAACGATGTTAAATTATATGCAAAAGTGATTGCCCTAAGGCTAGCCAATATTCTACCTAAACTGATGGATAGAGACCAATCAGGTTTTATTAAGGGACGCCAATCCTCTGATGCTACCAGGAGACTTCTAAATATTATACATTTAACAGGTAAACTCAAAACGCCTTCTCTGCTCCTAGCTTTGGATGCAGAGAAGGCGTTTGATAGGATCCACTGGGGATACCTCCAAGCAACACTAGTGAAATTTGGGTTCTCAGGACAAATTTTATCTGCGATTTTAGCTTTATACACATGCCCTTCAGCTAGAGTGTTTACGTCAGGATCACTATCGCAACCATTTAGAATTACCAATGGCACAAGGTGGGGATGCCCACTCTCGCCCTTAATATTTAATTTACTTATGGAACTGCTGGCTTCTTACATTAGGCAACATCCCCAAATACACGGTCTCCCTGTGGGTAAAAAAAAATGTTATCAGTCTGTTTGCAGACGATGTTATCCTAATACTAACCCACCCTGAGCAATCACTTCCAGCTGCATATGACCTCCTTCAAAAATTCCATGGGATCTCCTACTATAAAATTAATGAATCTAAATCTCACATACTAGACATCGGAGTACCAACACTTGTTAGAAGATCACTAGAGTCCCAATATCCTTTCTCCTGGAAGGAGGAAGGTATTCCATATCTGGGGATAACACTCACAAAATCTCTTAGAGATATGTACACCGGAAACTATGCTCCTTGGTTAGCCAAACTAAACTACAATTGTCCACTCTATCTAAGCACGAACTGTCATGGTCCGGCAGAATGGCAGCCTTCAAAATGCAAATACTGCCCCAGATCTTATACCTCTTCAGAACGACCACAATTCCAGTACCACAAAGTTTTTTTAAAACCCTGCAATCCGTTCTTAACTGCTATCTATGGCAAGGCAAAAAAGCCAGATGTGCCTTTAGCAAGCTAATTAAATCTAGAAGAGCAGGGGGTCTGGGATATGTGGCACTCTATGACTACTACATAGCCGCCATTCTGTCACAAGCCAAATGTTGGTTCACACAGACAACAGATTCTAACTGGAGTGAAAGAGAAGTTTGAGGCTCCCAACCAAGATCTATTGGCTTACTTACATACACACAAGCCTACAACAATCCCCCCAAGCTCGCTCTCCCCCACAATCCGAGCCACAAAGCTCGCGTGGGAATACTTCCTCACACACACAAATTTAGAGAATCCCACCCGGGACATCCAAATCCAACTGACAACTCTGTCTAACCTATCTCCTGCGCTCTCATTAGCCCATTGGAAAACAAGGGGCATACTTACTATATCAGACGTATCTCGACATGGAAACATCCTTCCCGACGCTCAAACAGGAATATTCACTTGCGGATACCGAATACTATACGTATCTTCGGGCAACCTCTATTCTACATACATTACCCAACAAGTATTGTACGGTCCCAAGCAAAGCAGCTATATTTCTGCAATCAGAGAGTAAGGTTAAAGGAGGGATTTCGCTCTTTTACTCACTAACGACAAAACAACATTTATCAAAACTTCATCATTATTAGCATGGGAAGGAGATCTAGCTTCTACTTTCTCTGCAGAGCAATGGCAAACAGCCATCACATCCAATCTTACAGCCACTAAATGTGCAGGCTTATGGGAACTGTCACATAAAATTTTGATGAGGTGGTATCTGACCCCTTTCTGCATTGCAAAAATATATCCCACGACCCATGCACGGTGCTGGAGGCAATGTGGGGAGACTGGAACTCTTTACCATACTCTCTGTTCCTGTAAAAAGTTATCTCAGATATGGCCAAAGGTATTTCACATAATCAGCACAATAGTGGGCATTCCAATAAACTTCTCTCCAGGTCTGGCCTTGCTAAATCTAGGTATTGAAGACATACACCACAACTTCAGAATGGTAGTTACCCATATACTACCCGCTACTAGGTTATCTATTGTTAGAAAGTAGAAAAATACCCAACCACCCTCTACAAATGCAATAGTACATTTAACCCACACCCATTACAAATACGAATTGGCGTTCGCTTCCTCCCAAGGGAAATACTCACGCACCAATGACCTCTGGCTCCCATGGTCTAAATGGTATGAAAAGCAAACCTGTTGACATGTAGGGTAGTCTTTCCTTTCTTTTACCAGTTTATATGAAAGATCTCATGTATTCACAACCTTGCCTAATTACGGATAATATATGGAGGGGGTGATGGGGAGTCGCGATCGGGGGCTACAGATACTACCACCTATATATGAACCGGTCTAAGTGACCAACTTAATCCCTACACACAACTGCATCATTGAGATAAATCTCTCAAAAGGAAGTGCGCCTCTCTCCTACTGTGGGCACAGCTGGATCCCGATGGGGTGCCCGGGTAGGAGGTGGGAATGCACTCCCCCCGAACAACATATGAACACTTATTAAATTAACAATTAAAACAGATTAACCATTTGGTGGTAGCCCTGGATAGGGGTCCAATGTAGCGTCTGCTTGTGACTCCTCCTGCCCAATCCCCACACAATCTAACTTCTGCTTGAGTTATGCTCTGGTTGAAATGCAGAATAAGATATATACTGTGTGTTTACTCTTCTATATCTTTCATATGTTTTGAATAACTGTAAACTCGTGTAAAACTCTCATTTTCTTGAAACGCACAAAACTGTGCAAGTTGTAATTGTTATTTTTTTTCTTGCTGAAAATAATAAAAACACTGAAACTAAAAAAAAAAAACCTGTGTAGTATGTTTATTTTTGACAACTTCCTTTTAGGTGAATGGGTAGGGGTACAATGTGTATGGGTATAAGGTGGGGGGACCGGGATCTGGGGGCCCTCTTGTTAAAGGCGGCTTCCAGATTCCGATAAGCCCCCACCTGCAGACCCCGACAACCAACGGCCAGGGTTGTTGGGAAGAGGCCCTTGTCCTCATCAACATGGGGATAAGGTGCTTTGGGGTGGGGGCGCAGTGCCTCCCCTGCCCAAAGCACCCACCCCCCATGTTGAGGGTATGCAGCCTGGTATGGTACAGTAGGGGAGCACTTGCTTATTCCCCCCTTTCCTAACCTGCCAGGCTGCATGCTAGCATAAGGGTCTGGTATGGATTTTGGGGGGCCACGCCATTTTTTTGGTGTGGGGGTTCCCCCTTAAAATCCATACCAGACCGAAGGGTAAGGTATCTTTTGGGGGGACCCCACGCAATTTTTTTTTCATATTTGCGGGGGGGGGGGTTCCCCTTCAAGATCCTCAGCACACAAGTCGCACAGCAAGTTGGATCATCATGATCCGACTTTTGGTGCCACTTCTATTCAAATCAATGGGCTCCTATAGTGAACCATTGATTTTGAATAGAGCCAGAGAAACGCCTGGCGAGGCTTAACGCTGTGTATACAATGTTAAGCCGAGTTTTTGGAGCTTCAAAACGTGCTGGTCCTGGGATTATTTTACAGCTTAAAAACGCCTATGCCACTTACAGCTTAAAAACCTCAATGTGTGTATGAGGCCATTGAATAACATGGAGAGGTGATTTTAAGCTGTAAAAACAACTCAAAAATGTGGCTGTAAAAATGCCCATGTGTATGAGGCCTAAAAAAAAAAAAAATATCCTGTTCCCTTAGTATGTTATACAGCACAGTGCTGCATAATTTGGCCCCTTGTATAACCTAAAAAAACTGTCTGATCCTGGCTGGTTCTGCCTTCCCCCTGTAAACTGACCATGGTTTCCTACAATCCCCTCTGCTATATTAATTAATGCCCCCAGTGTATGTGTTTTTATTTAAAAATGCCACTGTGCACCGCATTTCATAGCTCCGTTCGTCACTCACATGACCGACCACCTCTCTCCTTCTTTCCTCCTGCCTGACGTCAGTGGGGGTTTCTCAGCCCCGCACGGTTTAGCTTTCAGATAGATAGAGGAGAAAGGTGGCTGGTCACGTGAGCACTGAGCGGCGCTATAAAATAAGGTTAACAACCACTTTAATTGAGCAAGCTGAAGTTAAAAGCTGATTGGCTACCATGCACAGCTGCACCAGATTTTGCACTTTCCAATTATAGTAAATCAACCCCACATTAACACCAATTGTGAAGCTATTGGTAAAATACAGAAACACACAAAATTGTTTAAATATATTCCCAAATATCAGAATACCTATTGAATATAAGCACAGCAAGCAAAACTTTATATGGTAACACTAAACACTGTAATAAATATAATTTGGTTTATAAAATAATTATAGTGTTATTTTATAATTTCATTTGTAGGGTAACATTTATACTTTGTTCATTAAGACAGGGATATAACCATTCTTTTCTGTCATGGAGGTATTTACTTTGTTAAGTTTGACCCATATTTCTTTACACAATAAATTATTTTGTCAATAGTAGAAATGAAAACCGTTTACTTTTAGACAACCCATTTTAAGACAGCTGGAAGACTGCAAATGAAAATGACAAAGACCCTGTCAATGTTTTTCTGTCAATGTTTTCAGAACCTGACATATCGCAACAATGGTAAACGAAAGTCATTTTATGATTACATTATCTGTTATCCAAATGCCTTTGTATTCTTCTTAAATTATGCTCTAATCAAAATACAAAATGTGCAAACTAAACAAATCTACAATTACCCTTTAGCGGTTGCTTGTATTGCTGCAAAAGATATACCAATCATAAAATGTATAAATGCATTGATACATACTTTTTGTATACTTTTTCCTTAGTATCCTCTGCTGTCTTTTGTTATACTCACTGATTGCTTGCTTTATTTTAAATATAAAGTATGATACAAGGTTTGCCCTTTTGAGTCTTGGTACCTGGGTTCCAGGGTTGCCAAACATCAATAAATTTACTGACAGTTTGTAAAAATCAATGATTTTTACAGCTGTCAGTAAGTGTCCATTAGAAATTATATGTCAGTAAAAATCAATCTTTTTTTTAAGGCAGGTTAGTGTTGGCTCAGCAAGTGTAAGAAAGAACCCATTGCTAGCTTGGTGCAGTGCCAGCAGCCACTTATCCAGGCAGAGTTTGGAGCCAGATGGAATTATGTTTAATTAGAAGCAGGCTGGAGCTGATGGCGGAAGGAGCAGGTGTTCGGATTTGCTGATCCTGCTTCTCTAGTTCTGCCTGCAAAGTGATCTCAACTGTGCTCTGCCTACCGCCTCTCTGCATAGATAGGTAATTGGAGCCCGGTGTTTGTCTGGTGGCAACAGCTCCTAAAGCCTGTGCCCATGGTCCCATGTGCCCCCAGCTAATCTGCACTCTTATCCTGAGTAACCTATCCTGCACTTCTGCAGCCGCAGTTCTCTATCAGGTACTGTTAAGGAGAGGGGTGTTTGTAGTGAAAGTAAAGCACTGTACTGAGGAAGAGGTCAATTTGGGAGAAACTCTTCACTCTCTACCCAGTGCACCTCTGAACCTTGCACTCTGTATGCAGCGCACACTTGGACCCTAAACTCTGTATTTAACGCACACTGTCACTTTAAGACCCTCACACTGTTAGTGTAGGTAGTTAGTGTAGGTAGTGATATGTGTTTTTTTTCCAAGCCATATGGGAATTTTGCATTGAAATACTGTGTCACAACACCAAGCCAAGCATTTGGCTTGTGGCTGCTGCACTACCTGATTGAGCTTAACGGGCAAGATTGACAGGCAATGCT
Organism: Glandirana rugosa; assembly: GCA_018402905.1. Taxonomy (NCBI): domain Eukaryota; kingdom Metazoa; phylum Chordata; class Amphibia; order Anura; family Ranidae; genus Glandirana; species Glandirana rugosa. The sequence continues at coordinate 1,979,403 of BLSH010134394.1, forward strand.
GCATGCAAAATTTGACATGTTGAGTGTTGAGTTGAGTTGAGCGAACCCGAACGATAACGTTCGGGTTCGTACCGAACTTTTGGGTGTCCGTGTCCCGAATCCAAACCTGAACGTTTGAGAAAACGTTCGGGTTCTGGGTTCTGGTATTTTATCACGCATGTTGAATAGCTGCAGGGCAGCCAATCAACAAGTGTTTCACTGGTTTTCCTTAGAAGCCATCACAGCCATGCCTACTAATGGCATGGCTGTGATTGGCCAGTGCATCATGTGACCCAGCCTCTATATGAGGCTGGAGTCACAGTGCTGCATGTCACAAGCTCTTAGGTTAGTGTAGGGAGAGGATGCTGCTGGCGCTGTGAGGGACAGATTGTGAGGGACAGATTGCAGTGATAATAACTAGGTAGAGATTACTACTACTGCTGTGAGGGACAGATTGTAGACCTATAACATCTCATCCTGCATTAGAGAAAGATCTGATTACAGAATGATCTCTCATCCTGCATTACAGAACGTTCTGATTACAGAACAATCTCTCATCCTGCATTACAGAAAGATCTGATTACAGAACGATCTCTCATCCTGCATTACAGAAAGATCTGCTTACAGAACGGTCTCTCATCCTGCACTACAGAACGATCTGATTACAGAACGATCTCTCATCTTGCATTACAGAACGATCTGATTACAGAACGATCTCTCATCCTGCATTACAGAATGATCTTAAGGGAAAGATTGCAGATCTAATGACATCTCCCATTTTTCTTCCTTTTGCAGCCCTCTGGCACTTTCCAGGACTTTTTTACAGTCATTTTTGTGCCGAAAAGTTCGGGTCCCAATTGAATTTAATGGGGTTCAGGGTCCGGGGTAAAGTTCGGATAACGTTCGGTACCGAACCCACGTTTCCGGAAAGTTCCGCCGAACCCAAACGTCCAGGCGTTCGCTCAACTCTAATGTCGAGTTAAAATTGCTTCACTATGAAGCTAAGCATCAAGATCATAGTAATGTGTACTCACCCAAGCAGCTGCTATGTTCATTTAGAGGTAGGTGGTCAGGGAGCGGTTCTGTTTAATCAGATCAGATTGCGTCTTTTTTGAGTTTAGCTATGCTTAACATTTAAGTTTTTTTGTATATTAGGAAATGGATGCAATATATAGTACATACCTTTTGGAATATACTGTGCTTCCAGAAACAGGAGATGATGAAGGATACCACATGGGGGCAGATCTGGATGTCATTTACCTTTTTTAAGTGTATTTTATGTTTTATATCTTGTTCTATTTTCATTTAGTTACCAACATGTGCTTTACAACTTGAGAATGGAGTTTTACAGTATAAAGTATGATTTGCCCCATTTGGATAACTCCCTTGTAGTTACACAGAATAGACTTTTACTCCTACAACCTCCTAAAAAGCAATTTGCCTAAATGTCAAATTGGCATGGCAGAAATAGATACAAGTAGTCATACAGCACCAGCATTAATGTTATGGACGCTGGTGCTGCAGATAATAATCTGAAGTCATGGTCGCCTTACTTGCCAGAAGTCATGAACGCTGGGAGTTTAAAAGGTGAATCCTGCAAGAGGTGTTGCCTCAATTCATTTGCCATGTACTTTTTTTTGCAGAATGCTACATAGCTCACATTAATATGTTATGAGCCTATGGTTATTCGTATATAATTATGATGATGTGATATGTTCTCTGAACAATCTCTGTGGTATGTCCAAGAGCAGTCCTTCCACATCATTTTACATTTTTACATAATCTCCGGAACCAAATACAAGCTGTATTTGTCAGCTACTGTGAAGATGATTCCAATTAAGGCTTCTGGCAGTATTCCAGCTGTTTTAGTACCTCAAATAGCACAGAGCATAACATAGTTTATGAAGCATTCAAAAGTCAAATACCCTATTAACATAAACATGTTCTGAAATCAAGTCATCTAACAATTTTCAGCTTGCTTACTTTCTTTCATTTTCTCAGAGCTAATCAAAAAAGGTGTCTTTTCCCATTTTTCATACTTTTAACACTTAATATAATGCAAAGTAGGGCATTTGGCATGCATTGGAAATATAACATGCACAAATATTTAACTTCAGGGCAAATTAATTATAACAATGTACATTCAATTTACATAGTATTTCAACAATAACCCTATCATGAAATTTCCACACAGCCTTTGAGCTATTCAATTTCATGCCTCCAACAGTTATGTTTTTTCATTGCATAAGAAATATTTATTTATTTTTGTTCCCCTTGTGTGTTACACTTTTCAATTATGCATTTTGCAAAAGCCAGACGTCATTAACTATTATGCCAGTGCCAAGTAAATGGGTGTCCATGTCATTGGCTTCTGTTTAATAATGCAAAAAGTAATGCACAAAGTTTAGTAACCCACAGGAACCAGTCTGATATTATCTAGCTGAAAAAAGAATTTGTCAGCAAGCCCTTAGCTCTAAATATTAATAAATACATTAATAATGATAAGAGTCATGATAGAAAATGTTTTCGATTTGAGCAAGTTGATTTCTTGCTGTCCTATCCTTTCCACATGCCTCAGAGTGCACCAGCCCATCTTCATAGTTCTACTACACTGAAGGCTAAGAACATTCAACGGGATAAATAATATGAGAGAGACCTCTACACTGTGTACATGTTGTAAATGGCCGAAGTTGTTCGGCAGACAGCACCAGCCAGAGTACTAACAACCAGTGGCTCATCCCAGTCCAGTATCCTCAGCGGTCAGCCAGGGATTTTCTGTGTAGAAAAAAAAGAAAAATACACTGTATGGGGTTCCCCCCAAATTCCATACTAGACCCTTCAAGTCTGGTAATTCATTTTAAGGGGGAACCTCACAAAAGAAACAAGAAAGAAAAGCATTAGCACCTCCCAAAATTCATACCAGACCCTTATCTGAGCATAGAGCCTAAATGGCCAGGAAAAGGGGTTGCAGGCATGTGCTTCCCCTTCTCTGAACCATATCAGACTACATGCTTGTAGGCAGGTGCAGTCTGCTGTGTACACTGCAGGTGGCGCTCAACCACAGCAGCTATGCAGAGGGAGAGGAAGTCATGAGGAGCACGGTTCTTCTATGGTTTCCTGAGACATTGGGGCAGTGATCTGATTGAATGCTAGCTGCCCAGGTGACTCTGGCGGCCATCTGTCAGACAGCAGGAGCCTTCATCGAGAGCAAAGTTGTTTTGCCCGAGTCGGCAGCGGGGGCGTTCATCATGATTTATGCTGGATTTACTTTGGCGGACATTGTTTTATTTTTAATAAAGGAATTGTCAAGAACTGTCCCTGTGTCTTTGTTTATTTTTTACACTTTTTTGGTGAATGAGTTCCCCCATACTCATTAGCATGGGGGGGCTGGGATATGGGGCCCCTTGTTAAAGCGGGCTTCTAGACTCCGATACGCCCCCTACCTGCAGACCCCCACAACCACCGACCAGGGTTGTGGAGAACAGGCCCTTATCCTCATCAACATAGGAACAAGGTGCTTTGGGGAGGCAGAGCCAAAGCACCCCCCCATATTGAGGGCATGTGGCCTGGTATGGTTTAGGAGGAAAGGGGGGTTGGTTGCCCTCCCCTTTTCCTGACTTGCTGGGCTGCATGCTCGGATAAGGGTCAGGTATAGATTTTGGGGGGCCCCCACACTGTTCCAAAACAAATTCACAAAACAAAATTATTAACATAACAAATTTATCAGAAATGAAACAAACACATTTTCCCATTCTGCACATGTCTGAGAGAGATTATATGTGCAATAGTCTAATAGTTTTTTTTTTTTTTTTATAGGCTGAATGTATTTATAAAATCACAAAATATAAATCGATACTAATGCCAGATATAACATCATTGACTGTTGATACAGAAAGTTATCCAGATGCTCTGGGGATCAGTAGAGAAAAACTTTGGAAAAGGTTTTATTAGGATTTTTTGTTTTTTGGATCAACTGCAGTCTTAAGATTCTGAGGATGCAAGTTTTTATTTTTTTTTATATATTTTTTTAACAAGTAGTGTTTTTTTTTGTCTTTTTTATTTATTTTGGTTATTATTTAGGTATTGTTCTATATAGCTTTATCTATTTTCAAACACTGAACTTGCAAACAGCAGTGTACACTGGATAATATGTCTGAGATTATTTTTATATAGTTTCCATAGCAACCACTCATTTCTTATGAGGTCCTCATGGGTCATCACTGAACACCTCTGGGATTTGACAACTGATTGTTACTTACTGAATCTCTTTGAAGACATGTCAGCTATTATATAAGAAATATCTTCAAAACAATGATGAACATCCTTAAGTATTAGTATTATTAATATTTACTGGACATACTGCATATACTATATTTTTCTTGAATTTAGCAGTGGCATGCCCTTTATAGTCATTCATAGAAATTTATATGCCCTCTTGTGAGTCATTAAAGTGAGTAACAATAATTACTCTCAAATCTCTAGCTAAAACAACAGCTAGAGGGTTTCTCAGATGTCATTGTATCTGCATTTCAAACTAGTTTCATTTATTTAAAACTGGGTTGATGTTAGACCTTGATCCAATTAAAAAGTTAACTTTCCCCTTTATTTATGTAGCCAGGAGTTCTGAAATATTTCTCTGGCATACAGACAATGGTGTTCATTGCTTAACATGGGAACTCCCTCTAGTGCTTGCTTTTGGAAAAGACCGTAATTGCAGCCAGGATGATGCTTTGTGAGAGTTGTAGTGAGGAATGGTGAAATAGTCAGCAGACTCTTAAAGAGAAGGACTCCATTTCCCATCAGGCTGTGCTGCACTGATGACTTCTGGGAGGTGCAATCCATTGTAGGAGGATTATTTAAGGGGAAGGAGGAGCTAACAACGGCCTCTTGGGATAGCATGATCAATCAGAGAGGAACCCTGCGTGCTGCTGCCATCAGATTTAGGCCTGTAGCCTAAGCGTTCCAGCCTACTGAAATCATCTGCAGATGATACAGCTAGTATTCACTCTCCAGCAATACAGCGAGGGAACAATGGAGCTATCTGAAGCTCACCTCTATCTGGATGGAAGCCGCATCAGCTACTGCAACAGTCATATCAGGAGAGCTGCAAGGAGCGCAGTGGATGCTTTATACCTCCCAGGAGCAAACAGTCTACATGAACTAATGGTCCCAGCATTCCTAGCATCATCGACTGAGCGCCGGATCGTTTATCTTCATACAGTCCCTTGGAATCGGTGAGCGGGCTCATTGCCCACACATAAGAATACACATACTGTCTTTGCAGAATATCTTTATTGACTCACTTTATTCATACTGGATAGCAGTTGTGACTAGAGATGAGCGAACTTCTAGAAGTCCGGGTTCTGCTGGTTCGGCCGAACTTCGGGACAAAGTCCGGGTTTGGGTCCGGACAGAACCCGAACTTTGTCCCGGACCCCAAACGAGGACCCTCCATATTTCGTAGGTGACGCGAGGAACGTCGAGAGGACTATACTGACAACGTCATCGACTACGCCGAAGGTAGGTCTATCTCCACTCGAAGTCTATCGAGGTAACAAGGGAGCGACATAACGACCTCTCACTTATGATCGACATAGTAGACGTCTACTAAAGTCATCCGACCTTGCGAATCCGATGTCCGGATTTAGACTACCGTCGTCGTGCGTCCCAAGGAGAGACTAACTAGTACGATAGGGTTCTCCGGCAACAATCGAGGAGGAAGGGGAATTTATTAGGAGGATGTTACCTAACGTGGAGGGTCTTCAGTAGTCACGTCGTGTCGGACTACCCTTTACCT
>BLSH010134394.1:2021327-2034443 GCA_018402905.1 Glandirana rugosa
GACACACAGTGAAATTGTCTTTGGCTGTGTGCAGAACAGATGTTCACTTATTCCCGGTTTCTGTTAAAGTGACACACAGACTTTCCAGATGTGTGCAGAACAGATGTTCAGTTATTCCCGGTTTCATTTAAAGTGACACACAGACTTTCCAGATGTTTGCAGAACAGATGTTCAGTTATTTCCGGTTTCATTTAAAGTGACACACACAGTTTCCAGATGTTTGCAGAACAGTGATATGGGTTCTCCCGGCTTATTTATACTTTTTTGACACAGTTTGAAGATGATTTTAGAACAGTTATATGGCTTCTACCGTTAATTAATACTTTTCAGACCCAGTTTGAAGATGGTCCACATCCACCTCCATTTTTGATTTTTTTAGGTTTTTATTTTTTTAAAAATGCTTTTAGTTATTTCCCTGTCCCCATTTCTTTGTAGGTCACTTGTCCCACCCTTACCCCCATTTCCTTCCTTTTGCAGACCTCTAGGACTTTCCAGGGCTTTCTTACAGCCATTTTTGTGCCTAAAAATTCGGGTCCCCATTGATTTCAATGGGGTTCGGGTTCCGGGACAAAGTTCGGGTTCTTTCCGGACCCGAACCCGGACTTTGTCCCGAAGTTCGGCCGAACCAGCAGAACCCGGACTTCTAGAAGTTTGCTCAACTCTATCCTAAGTAGTAGCCCTGTAATCAAACTCTAGCTTCCGGATTGGAGTAGAGGGCTCCCAAAAGTCCCATGAAATTCTGGCCAAAGCCCCAGCATTGCATTATTGTGAACAGATAGGGCCAAGAGACTGAGTCAAAGGCCTTCTGGAGATCAATTGACAAGAGCATGCCTCCTTGGTGAGGGCCTCCGTCCCAGCCAGATTGAAGGAGTGAGACTATATCAATTGCTCTCCTTATCTGGTCCGGGCCCTGTCTTCCAGGGATGAAGCCTACCTGGTCCTTGTGTATATATAGACTTATGAAGAAGGCAATGCGGTTCGCTAGGATCTTGGTCAGAATCTTCATATCATTATTTATTAACAAGAGAGGCCTATAGTTACCCACAACCCCCGTGTTTTTATCTGGTTTAGGGATAACTGATATGTATGCCAAGTTCAGTTGTTTGTAGATCAGATTGACCTTCTTTTTAGGATTAAAGACATTAATGATATTAACTAATATACAGAGCCCCCTTTAGGTTTTTAGTTTCAGTAGTTTTTTATTAGATTTGTTGGAAAGGACAAATACAGAGAGTAAGCAATAGTGGTAATATTTCTTACAATTAAACTATATAGAGAGTAAGTGATACGTGAGTAAGTGAAAGGTTATATTAATAAGGAACATTTCATAGTTAACCTTAACTCATTAAGGGTATTGATAACATTCAATACTTATTAAGAGTGTTGCCCCCACACCTAGACACCCCATCTGGGAGCAAAACTGTTTCTTTCGGTGAGAGGCAATACAACACAACTTTTCTTGGATTTGATTTGCTTAGTTGAGGATTGTTTGTCAAGTGAGTCCTCATTCTTCAGAATTGCATAATATTATCATGGAACAAAGAGAGAGGGGGTAGGAGAGAAGAAGAAGAAACAAGGGAGGGGACTGGTGTGATGGGACCCCTTTAGGTTTTTAATGACTTCCAAAACTTCCTCAGCTGTGATGGGAGTCTCCATTAAATCCCGATGGGAATATTTCAGTACTAGCAGTGGGAGGGTATCCAGAAACTAGGCTATACTAGATAAGTCCACATTTAAGTCCACACTATAGAGTTTCTCATAGAAAGCATGGAAGGATTGCATTATGCGTAAGGGGTTTAATGTCGAGGAGCCATCAGGCATCCGGATTTTGGGGAATGTGCACGTGCACATTTTGGGGACATTTTAGAAGCTAGCATAGGGCCAATTTTATCCTTCAGATGGTAAAAATTTGCAACACTCCAACAAATGCTCTTTTTGGCTTTAGTCTATAGCTAAATTTAGGGCGATACGTGTCGTGTCTAATTGGGAGATAGAGACTTTATTTTTATTTTTTTATTTTTAACACATTAGTAAACTTTCTCAAGAGATCAATTTCACCTTCAAGTTCATACCATTCTCTTGCTTAGTCACATCATAGTGGTATTTTCTTTATAACACATATGCTTCCTTATCGTTCCAAAGTGCAAATACCCCATACATATTCCTCTGCTGAGCATGTGACGTAGATAGCACATTTAACATACCATACTTTTATTCATTTCCTAGACCTCCATTTTGGCCTTAACCCTAACAATGTGGACTCTCCCACCTCTCGCAGGGCGACGGGACAACAGGAGGGGAAAGGAGAAGGAGGAGAAGGGGAAGGGACCCAAAAAAACAACAACACCCCACTCCCTAACACCATTGTGATCCATGCGGCATATTGCTAACCCTTTAATTTGTGTTAAGGGTGGCAGCCCCAGAGGTTTATATCCCCTCTCTGGCTGTCCACGAAAAATATTTATATATAAAAAAAAAGTGTGTAGAAAAAAAGAAAAGAGGAGGGGGGGGGAGAAAAAGCCCATACCCCAACATGAATGTGATCCATACAATTTGTTACTCAGAGGTTTTTATCCCCTCTCCGGCTGACCACCAAAAACATTTGTAAAAAGTTTAGTGAAGTAAAAAACCTCCCCCCACGAAGCCCACCGAGGGCAGGAGAGCCCCCCATGCCACTCTCACTCCAATTGTCCATATTGTTTCATACACATCCAGATCTCACTCATTCTCCCCAGGATCAAGTTTCTATAGACTAGAGTCTGCTCGAAATCTAACCAGCTCTTAAAGGTATTACAAAACCTAGTCCATCCCCCCTCATTCTGTACCCCAATTAGCTACTCCATCAATCTAGTTCTATCCACACCCATTCCTTTATTGTAGGTTTATCCCTTGTGTTCCAGTATTTTGGGATTAAAACTTTGGCCGTGTTTAGCAGGAAGGGGATCAGGGCTGTTTTATATTTCTTCCTTGGCTTGTTGAAGGCATGAAATAAACATTTCCAAGGGTCCAATCCTACTTCCATTTTGTCAATCTTTCTAATTAGACTTAGCACTTCCTTCCAATAGGTTTGAATTATGGGACATAGCCACCAAATGTGCGCATGTGTCCCCACACCACCGCATGCCCGCCAACACAGAGGGGGGGAATCTGGGCCAATCCTGCACATCTTTGCTGGTACATAATACGACCTTGTCAACAATTTATAGTTCATCTCCTTTATCCTTATGTCCAAGGAGGTAGAATGCACATACTCAACAATATTACTTTGCATTGCTTCTGGTGCAGGCTGACCCAGCTCAACCTCCCAACCCTCTAGGAGGTCCAGTGGACCCGGATCAGCTGACGATATCAGTAGTGCATATATACGTGATATCCCACGCCTATTCATCCCTCCTGTTCCACTAGTCTCTCCCAGGGTGAGAGTTCTTATATTGTGCGAAAGGGTTTTGGTAAGCTCCCCACAAAGTGCTGGAGCTGTCTACATCTCCAGGCATCCTATGGGGAGACACTGTACCTACTCCGCAATTCTGACAACGTTGCGAGGGAGTTCCCACTCAGGACATCCCTCAATCTCAGACAGTTGGAGGTTGTCCACTTTAGGTACAGTTTATTCTCCTTCCCCGGGGGGAAGTAGTTTGTGCCTGTAAGGGGCATCAGGGGACTGTTATTTTGCCAGTTTGAACTTTTATGCAGTTTGTCCCACATTCTCAGGTAGAGAATAGAATAGGTAGATAGAGACTTTAGATGGATCTTTTTTATGTTGAGAGCTTAAAGATGAGAACTCTTTCTCAAGTATTTCTATATCAAAAAGCCTTTTCCTTTTTATCTGGGCCACCATCTGAATAATCTTTCCTTGGATCGTCACTTTATGGGCTGCCCAAAGTGTCTCTGCTGAGGTTCCCTCCAAATCGCTGAGGAGGAAGTATTCTTTTAAAGCCTTCTCTAATTCTTTCACTCTAATGGGGTCACTCAGGATGGATTTGTTAAGGCCCCTTTCACACTGGGGAGTTATTACAGCGTTATAGCGCTAAAATTACAGCTCAAACAACGCTCAAAAAAAATATTCATGCATCTCAATGGATGCTTTCTCACTTAGGCATTGCGCTAGCGCGGAGTTGAAGAAAATAACGCAAGCATGATTTTTCAGGAATGTGGGGAGCGGTAAAAATAGCGCTGGTCAATGCCTATTCCCATAGAAATAAATGGGTAGTGCTGTAAAAGCACCAGAAAACCATCCTGAAAGTTGTGGGGATGGTCACATGACCGGACTAAAGCATAGCATAATGGGAAAGTGAAACCAGGAAATCTTGTGAGGCGTGGTAGGAGAGTAAGATAGATATACAGTGAGAAATTCACTGTGAAGAAAAAGACATGGATGCAGAAGAAAATTAAGCAATGCAACCAGCAGAAGAGTTTGCCAGACCCTCTACATCCAGTGACACCCTAGAACCAGAGGAGTTCATACATAGCATAAGGGTACACCCTGAACTATGGGACATGAAAAACTCTATGTATGCTAATTGAAATAAGAAAACACAGGCATGGACCATAGTTGCAGAAAAGCCCATCCCAAACTGGAGTGCTATTAGCAGGACTGAGAAAGCCAGAAAAAGTGAGTATTCCCTAATCACACTAGTCCTAAACCACTAACCCTAATCCCAGTCCCACTAGTCCCTAACCACTAACCCTAAACCCAGTCCCAATAGTCCCTAACCACTAACCCTAACCCCAGTCCCACTAGTCCCTAACCACTAACCCTAATCCCAGCCCCACTAGTCCCTAACCACTAACCCTAATCCCAGTCCCACTAGTCCCTAGCCACTACCCCTAACCCTAATCCCAGTCCCACTAGTACCTAACCACTAACCCTAATCCCAATCCCACTAGTCCCTAACCACTAACCCTAACCCTAATCCCAGTCCCACTAGTCCCTAACCACTAACCCTAATCCTAATCCCAGTCCCACTAGTCCCTAACCACTAACCCTAACCCTAATCCCAGTCCCACTAGTCCCTAACCACTAACCCTAATCCTAATCCCAGTCCCACTAGTCCTAAACCACTAACCCTAATTCCAGGCCCTGTCACTGGACTCACCTCGATCCCCGAGTTCTTAAGACCACCGTCACTACTGTCAATGACATGTGCAGGGCGGTGCTTCATCTACCAGTTAACCCGGCATCTTGCAGCTCATTGGTCCCTGGACCAGCCAATGAGAAGGTTTCCTGTCTTCATCGCTGATGCAGACCTTTGTATGGGCAGTACAGTAGCCTGAGGGACAATGACTTAACCCTGTTCTCCCTTCATGCAGCCTGGGATAAAGATGGGAGGGAGAGGTGCAACGGCCTAGCCCCACACTATTGGTCCCACACATCACAGGCAGCGCCATCATTCTTCCTGATGCTGACCTCTCCCCTTTCTCCGCCTCTGCTAATCAAAATCACATTATACCTCAATTTACATATTTCAAATGCATGCATGCATGCATGTACTATATGTGATAAATAAAGACATACTAAAATTATGCTGGTAAATTTATGGTTATTTGACAATACGAGGCATGGTACAAACATTCGGCAAAAGTAATTACACTACTTTCCTAACTAAATAGAACGGAAGCATTCAAATAAAATGTTACCTGACTATTTAGTTATTAATGTGCATAAGCTTGTAGAACTAAATCATATCTCCTTGCCAGCTCAATTCACCAGCAGGACTCAAAAAGTAGTCTGCTAAATGATCCCTGATTGTGAAACCCACAGTCGGATCACGCACACACGGAAAATCAACCAGTTCCAAATTGTGGGACAATGCGTCCTCGAAAATAATACCATCTTCTTCTCGAATCAGATTATGCAGCACACATGCAGCCTTTATAACTTTGCAGGCATTTTCAACTTTAAGGTTTATAGGTTTTTGGAAAATTTGCCATTTGTTTGCTAGGATTCCAAAATAACATTCTATAAGCCTGCTTGCTCTACAGAGGCGATAATTAAAGATTCACTTCCGGATGCCTAAATTTCTCTGCAAGTAAGGCTTCATTAAATGTTCATTTATAGCAATAGCATCATCAGCCACAAAAAAAAAGTCATATCTGGACTTTGTGTTTCAGGCAATGCCTGATCATCTGGCAAGTCAAGTCTGTTTTCAGCAAGACACTGACCAAATTTAGAATTTTGCAAGACAGTGGAATCTGCACAACTTCCATAAGCTCCTACGTCAACAAACAAAAACTTATAGTCTGCATCGGTTACAGCCATCAATACAGCAGAAAAATGCTGCTTGTAGTTGTAATAACGACTACCACTATGACAGGGTTTCATCAACCTAATGTGCTTGCCGTCAATAGCACCTAGGCAGTTCGGAAAATTGGTCTTTATCCAGAAATGATTGGCAATTTCTTTCAATCTTTCTTTGTTTGGAACAGGCATCAATGTTGTGTGAAGTTTCCAGATTGCATCACAAGTTTCCTTTACAATAATACTTATAGTTGATATTCCCGTGCAAAATTCATATTGTAATGAAGTATAACTATTTCCTGTTGCAAGATACCTGTAAAATATAAATAACATGCTTGGGATCTCTTTTAGTTTGTCTTCTTAAAACAAGATGGAAAACAATGAAAGATAATTTCAGAAGAGAACTACATAAACAGAAACAAAACAAGAGTGGTTCTGGAGGTAGGAAATCCATGAGAGTATACTGCCATTTTGCGTAACTGGAGTTCTTAAAGCCAGTTATGGACATGACCGTACATATAGATAATTTGGAGAATATGTCTCCAAAAAAAGGTGGCTGCACACTACCAAAAAATGTCCATATATGTCAGAAAACTGGTGTGACCAGAAATGTGTGGACTGCACAGAAAATACCAAACAAAAGCGTAACTAAAATAAGAGGATTTTATTATAAGGTGTGACAGTGAACTAAAATGCACAACCAAAATAGAAATAGTGAAGCCAACCAAAAGCATATAACTAGAGCAGTAAGGAAAGTCCAAACCATAAACTTCAAGCCAGGCCAGGGTCATCCATGGGAGATCAGTCAGAGGGAACTGGGGAGCAGGACGATGCAGGTTTCCGGATGCAGGTTTCGGGATACAGGTCTCAGGATACAGAGGCACGAGGAACAATACCAAGGCAAGCTAGCACAGCACTCCCAAGTATAAATACACTTCCTGCAAACAGTCTCAGGTGATGCTTGATTGCAGGAGATGATATCAGGTCCTGACTGCGAAGAGACACCTGCTGGTGGACACTCTAACTGCAGCCCCTAGGTGTGGGGGCTACAGTGCCACCAACTGGTGAAAGCGTTCCTAACAATATATATATATATATATTTAACTAAGTCTCATTATCTAATTATAATCTTTTTGATTACAGAACAGAAAGTAATATAAATTCTGAGACAGAGGAAGAGGTGAATACACATGAGGAGGTTGAACAGGTCTGTGATTCACCTTTACTTTTTTAGGATGAGGAGATAGTACATTCACCAGAGCCAGAAAGACCAAGGACAAGACCCCGAAACAAGACCCAGCAGGCAGACTAGTTTATCTAGGTGGTGAAAAAGCTATTTTCATCACAAAAAGAGGAGCTGGCAGAGATTGCCCCCTTCACCCGCAGCCTAAACACTCTCATTGCTAAGGTTAATCCAGCTCACCAATGCGACCTGAGGGTCGACATGATCAGGCTGGTCCAATCTTATATAAATAAGCCTACTGCACCACCACCAATTGCACAAGCAAATGAGCATGTGCATACCTATGGGAGATTTGACTTTACTGCAACACAGGGAGTCTATGAGCCAAGGAATATGATAATGGATATATATGGAATATAATAATCCCTCAACATACGAAATGCAAACCTTCAGGCCCCGTCCCCAAGATCACCCTCATTCCCTACAAGAGGAGGCACAACTTATCCAAAGTTCATATCACAACCTTTAATTTTGTGAAGCATTGTACATGTTGTACAAAAACATTATTGCACCAAAACCCTACAATTATGTGAAAGAATAAGATAGTTGTGTCTTTTTCATAGTGATTGTTGCACTATATATGTTTTTCTATTGAAAATTACATCAATAGAGGTTATAAAGATTGTTTTCTATTGAAAATAAAGATCAATCAATCTTATAAAGTGTTTACTGGATTACATAATGCACATGTTGTGAAATGTATTAAATAAAGTTTCTTTCGCAAATATCGTTGTCATTGTTTTCATTATCAAGTTTAGAATAGTTATTGTGTATTGATCAATAATTCCTTACCGGAGAATAATGAGCAAACGCTCACACGGTGGGACTGTAAGCCTGCAATTGGTATCTTGTCTTGTCAAATCTGGGATCAACATCGCAAGTAGAATGTCAAATCTGTAATATAAAAAATTTGTGTATGAATGACTAGTAGTCCTGGGATTATGATTAGGTTTAGTGGTTAGGGACTAGTGGGACTGGGATTAGGGTTAGGGTTAGTGGTTAGGGACTTGTGGGACTGGGATTAGGGTTAGGGTTAGTGGTTTAGGACTAGTGGGACTGGGATTAGGGTAATGATTAGGGACTAGTGGGACTGGGATTAGGGTTAGTGGTTAGGGACTAGTGGGACTGGGATTATGATTAGGGTTAATGATTAGGGACTAGTGGGACTGGGATTATGATTAGGGTTAGTGGTTAAGGACTAGTGGGACTGGGATTATGATTAGGGTTAGTGGTTAGGGACTAATGGGACTGGGATTATAATTAGGGTTAGTGATTAAGGACTAGTGGGACTGGGATTAAGATTAGGGTTAGTGGTTAGGGACTAGTGGGACTGGGATTAGGGTTAGTGGTTAGGGACTAGTGGGACTGGGATTAGGGTTAGGGGTAGTGGCTAGGGACTAGTGGGACTGGGATTAGGGTTAGTGGTTTGGGCATGGCTGTTATTGGTCAGTGCATCATGTGACACAGCCTCAATATGAGCTGGAGTCACGTAGCGGTGCATGTCACATGCTCTCAGGCTAGTGTAGGGAGAGGATGCTGCCGCTGCTGTGAGGGAAAGATTAGTGTTCTAAAATCATCTCATACTGCTATAGGGAGAGGTTCCTGGTGCTGGTGTGAGGGATAGATTAGCGTTCTAAAATCATGTCATACTTAGTATAGGGAGAGGTTCCTGGCGCTGCTGCTGGGAGGGATAGATTAGTATTTTAAAATAATCTCATACTGCTATAGGGAGAGGTTCCTTCCTGGTGCTGGTGTGAGGGATAGATTAGCGTTCTAAAATCATCTCATTGTGCTATAGGGAGAGGTTCCTGCTGCTGCTGTGAGGGATAGATTAGCGTTCTAAAATCATCTCATACTGCTATAGGGAGAGGTTCCTGCTGCTGGTGTGAGGGACAGATTAGTGTTCTAAAATCATATCATACTAGTATAGGGAGAGGTTCCTGCTGCTGGTGTGAGGGACAGATTTGTGTTCTAAAATCATATCATACTGGTATAGGGAGAAGTTCCTTCCTGGTGCTGATGTGAGGGATAGATTAGCGTTCTAAAATCATCTCATACTGCTATAGGGAGAGGTTCCTGCTGCTGCTGTGAGGGACAGATTTGCGTTCTAAAATCATATCATACTGGTATAGGGAGAGGTTCCTTCCTGGTGTTGGTGTGAGGGATAGATTAATGTTCTAAAATCATCTCATACTGCTATAAGGAGAGGTTCCTGCTGCTGCTGTGAGGGATAGATTAGTGTCCTAAAATCATCTCATACTGCTATAGGGAGAGGTTACTGGTGCTGGTGTGAGGGATAGATTAGCGTTCTAAAATCATCTCATACTGCTATAGGGAGAGGTTCCTGGTGCTGCTCTGAGGGATAGATTAGCATTCTAAAATCATCTCATACTGCTATAGGGAGAGGTTTCTGCTGCTACTGTGAGGGACAGATTAGTGTTCTAAAATCATATCATACTGGTATAGGGAGATGTTCCTGCTGCTGGTGTGAAGGACAGATCAGTGTTCTAAAATCATCTCATACTGCTATAGGGGGAGGTTCCTGCTGCTGCTGTGAGTGATAGATTAGTGTTCTAAAATCATCTCATACTGCTATAGGGAGACGGTTCCTGCTGCTGCTGTGAGGGATAGATTAGAGTTCTAAAATAATCTCATACTGCTATAGGGAGAGGTTCCTGCTGCTGGTGTGAGGGACAGATTAGTGTTCTAAAATCATCTCATACTGGTATAGGGAGAGGTTCCTGCTGCTGCTGTGAGGGACAGATTAGTGTTCTAAAATCATCTCATACTGGTATAGGGAGAGGATCCTGCTGCGTCTACATTGCTGGTTTAAGAAAAAAAAAGAATACAGTTTTTTTTTTATTATTATTATATTAATAAATAGTGTTACATAATACATTTGCACCTTGCTGTGCATTTCTTGCACCAAAAAAAAGGGTGTCTACATTGTTGTTTAAAAAAAAAAAAATAATGATTTATTATTCTTTTTTTCATTATTAATAAATAGTGCTGCACAGTACATTTGCACCTTGCTTTGCATTTCTTGCACAAAGATAAAAAGTGAGTCTACATTGTTGTTTTTAAAAAAAAAAGATTAATAATTTATTATTCTCTTTTTTTCAGTATTAATAAATAGTGCTACACAGCACATTTGCACCTTGCTGTGCATTTCTTGCACAAAATTAAAAAGTGCGTCGACATTGCCGGTTTAAACAATAATCTAAATTTGTGCTAAATATTACATTTGCGTCCAGAATGACGAGTGCTTCGAATAAGGGATGTGGTCATGGTTGTGGTGCTGCTGGTGCTGCTGGTGTTGATGGTGTTGGTGAAGCTCCTGCTGCAAGGAGCGGGCGTGGTCGATCTGTGCCAGCTACACGCACAAGTGAAACACCTTCATCAGGTGCGAGTAGCCGACAGAACCTTCAACGTTATATGGTAGGCCCAAATGCCGCTCAACGAATGGGGAGGCCAGAACAAGTACAGGCGATAGTAGATTGGGTGGCTGATAATGCCTCCAGTTCCTTTACATTGTCTCCCACCCGGTCCCTTGATGAAAGCTCAGAGTTGGCACCTGAACCCCATGGCCATCTGTCTTTCACCTCAGCCCCTTGCAAATCAGCCAAGCAGTCTGAGCCCCAAGTCATGCAGCAGTCTCTTATGCTTTTTGATGACTCTGCTGGTGTGCATTCCGGTGGCCATTCACATAGCCCTGCCACAGAAGTGGAAGACATTGAGTGCACCGATGCGCAACCACTTCTGTTGCAGGATGAGGACATGGAAAAACCAACGCAGCACGTCTCTGATGATGATGATGATGAAACACAGGTGCCAACTGCTGCGGCTTTGTATAGTGTGCAGACTGACAAGGAGGGCAGTGGTGAAGAGTGGGTGGAAGATGATGTGGAGGATGATGGGGTTCAGGTGCCAACTTTGACCTTTCATCAAGGGACCGGGTTTGGAGACAATGTGAAGGAACTGGAGGCATTTTCAGCCACCCAATCTACTATTGCCTGTACTTTTTCTGGCCTCACCATTCATTTAGCGGCAATCGGGCCTACCATATAACGTTGAAGGTTCTGTCGGCTACTCACACCTGAGGAAGGTGTTTCACTTGTGCATGTAGCTGGCACAAATCGACCACGTCCTCTCCTTGCAACAGGAACTTCACCAACACCCCCAACACCAGCAGCACAGCAGCACCACGACCACGTCCCTTATTTGACGCTCTCCTCATTCTGGACACAAATGTACTATGTAGCACTATTTATTATTAATAATAAAAAAAAAGAATAATAAATTATTATTCTTTTTTCTTTTTAAACCAGCAATGTAGATGCACTTTTTGTTTTTGTGCAAGAAATGCACCGCTGGCAGCAAATGTAGAATTTAGAATTTATTTTTTTTTTAAACCAGCAATGTAGACGCACTTTTTATTTTTGCGCAAGAAATGCACAGCAAGGTGCAAATGTACTATGTAGCACTATTTATAAATACTAAAAAAATATTATTCTTTTTTTTTTTAAAAACAGCAAAGTAGACCCACTTTTTATTTTTGTGCAAGAAATGCACCGCTCACACCAGCAGCAGGAACCTCTCCCTACACCAGTATAAGATGATTTTGGAATGATAATCTGTCCCTCACAGCACTGACAGCAACCTGTCCTTACAGCAGTATGAGATGATGTTAGAACGATAATCTGTCCCTCACAGCACTGACAGCAACCTCTCCCTACTCCAGTATGAGATGATTTTAGAACGATAATCTGTCTCTCACAGCACAGACGGGAACCTGTCCCTACTGCAGTATGAGATGATTTTAGAACGATAATCTGTCCCTCACAGCACCGACAGGAACCTGCCCCTACAGCAGTATGAGATGATTTTAGAACGATAATCTGTCCCTCACAGCACTGACAGGAACCTCTCCCTACTCCAGTATGAGATGATTTTAGAATGATAATCTGTCCCTCACAGCACCGACAGGAACCTGTCCCTACTGCAGTATGAGATGATTTTAGAACGATAATCTGTCCCTCACAAGACTGACAGGAACCTGTCCCTACACCAGTATGAGATGATTTTAGAATGCTAATCTGTCCCTCACAGCACCGACAGGAACCTGTCCCTACTGCAGTATGAGATGATTTTGGAATGATAATCTGTCCCTCACAGCACTGACAGCAACCTGTCCTTACAGCAGTATGAGATGATGTTAGAACGATAATCTGTCCCTCACAGCACTGACAGGAACCTCTCCCTACTCCAGTATGAGATGATTTTAGAACGATAATCTGTCCCTCACAGCACCGACAGGAACCTGTCCCTACTGCAGTATGAGATGATTTTAGAACAATAATCTGTCCCTCACAGCTCCGACAGGAACCTGCCCCTACTGCAGTATGAGATGATTTTAGAACGATAATCTGTCCCTCACAGCACTGACAGCAACCTGTCCCTACAGCAGTATGAGATGATGTTAGAACGATAATCTGTCCCTCACAGCACTGACAGGAACCTCTCCCTACTCCAGTATGAGATGATTTTAGAACGATAATCTGTCTCTCACAGCACCGACAGGAACCTTTCCCTACTCCAGCATCCCTCTCCAAGGACAGTCACGACACTCCCTGTC
>BLSH010134394.1:2043934-2061011 GCA_018402905.1 Glandirana rugosa
TATATATATATATATATATATATATATATGCACAGCAGTATATATATATATTCTTGCATGTGCGTATAAATAGGCTAGTCATATAGGTAAGATTATATATCCAGTTTAGAGTACTTACTGCTGCAGTAGGTTGTAAACGTAATGTGTAAGGGCTTGTATATTAAGAGTCAATACAGATTTCTATGGATAACCTATGGAAAATATATATATAAAGCATAAGATTTAAATTGGCGATGTCAGTCGCTTCCATTTCTCCATATCATTTAGATAGTTACCTTAGTGTATGGTTAGCAAGGGCAAGTAGTTTTTATATGCCACTTGGTCATCACCCTTATATTAGAGGTATCCGGTTGGCCTGTAATACATACCACCAGGTATATTAATATTAATACACAAGCTACTAATACAATCAAAGTGTCCTCCATATCGATCTCAGCTGTGAAAACATACCTTAACCTGCCTCCAGTGCCTGTGCCTCCTGCAGCGCCATCAATGTCAGTGGCGGTGCATACCGCCTTTTATACCCAGCACAGCCCACCACTGACGTCATCTCAGCTCGACTGCCCATCGCACATGTCCCAGGAAGGGCGCAGTGCGATGCCATCATACAGGCATTACAGGGATTCAGTGAGACGCTGACTCAACAGCGCCACTATCACCAATGGATGGAGATGGAATTACACATCAGGTTACCTAGGAGTGACTCATCACTCCAGGAATTCCTGCCGGATGGAGATAGGCTGAAGCCCTGAATGCCGCGGCACACAGAGATTACCAAATCTCTGCTAGGACAGTCGCATGCCCGCCCTGGAACAACTGCCTGGTCCCACTCATTGATCCAATGGAACCAGACCACCCAGGTGTCTCTGGATATGCACATGCATTCTAGTTAACACTTTCACTTTATCATATGACATTACAAAAATTATTAATAAAAAATCAATTTACCAACTACATACATGATCCATATACATAGTACACACAGAGTGTCCAGTTCACTATTGAATTGGGTCTGGGTCCCATGACTACACTTATAAATCTTAATTGATCCCTGCCTCTAATGATAAATTCATTAGAGAACACAAAAAAACAAAAAGAAAAGACACAACAAGAGGGACATTGTCTCACTATATCCGATCCCGGTACATAGGAGACCATACACGACTTCACGTGGGATATTGGGGTCCATGAGTAACAACAACCATCATCTGGCAATTGTCACTGTTTAATAGTCATTATCTAAACCTAACCAACCACACTATCCCATGCGATTTTACAAAAAGTGCTTATAAGTATGCATTTCATTTAACCCTGGGGGGGTCGCTGCGTTCAGACATTCTATCCAGAATGTCTCTTTCTGTAGAATTCGTTTATGCCAGTTCCCACCTCTGGGGTCCTCTGGGACCACCTCTAGTACGCTGAATGATACCACAGAGTTGTCAAATCTATGGCACAGCCCAATGTGTCTGGTTACTGGAGAGAGAATTTTTCCGTTACCGGAATAATATATGTGGTCCCCAATTCGTTTCCCAAAGGCTCTAATTGTTTTGCCCACATAAAATGCTGAGCAACAGCATTTCATTAGGTAAACAATGCCTCTGGTCGTACAATTGGCATATTGATGCATTTTATAAATCTGCTCATTCGGGAGGACAATAGTAGAACCCTCTGTTACCCAAAGGCACTTGGGACAGTTGCCACACCTGAATGTACCGTGAGGGAGTAAAGATTTCTCACCTGTTGGTAGGTAGTGGCTTGAAACTAGGGTATCACGCAAGGATGTTGCTTGCCTAAAAACCAACTCCGGATTTGGTTTAACGTATTTTCCTATTGTGTAGTCCTCGGTTAAAAGATGCCAATGCTTCCCAACCACAGCTCTAAGCTGATCTTGATGAGCCGAGCATTTTGTAATAATTTTAATTGTTGGTTGATTGGCATCTTTTTTGCTTTTAAACAAAAGTGAAGTTCTCGTCTGCTTTATGACCCTATTATAGGCCTTCCTTAGAGTAGATTTAGAGTAGCCTCTAACTGATAATCTTTCTTTTAATTGGTGTGCCTGTAACTGAAAGTCCTGTTCACGCGTACAGTTCCTTCCTATGCTAAGGTATTGAGCATACGGTATACTATTTTTTAAAGATTTTGGGTGTTCGCTAGTCACATATAAGAGTGTGTTGTCTGCACTAGGCTTGCGATATAAGTTCGTGTTTAACTGTCCATTTTCTTCAAGAGTGATTTCTACATCCAAAAATGAGATTTTTTCCGGACTAAGATTGTATGTAAATCTTAAATTGAATACATTGTCATTCAATGCTCTTAGCATGTTGCAGAGGTCCGTGCATGGTTCGGTCCATATGATCAGGAGATCACCAATGTACCGGAGCCAGCATACGACCTGCTGCATCCAAGCCGAAAAACGATCATCTGAGAACAGCTGTCGCTCCCAATAACCCAAATAAAGATTTGCGTATGAGGGAGCGCAGCATGTCCCAATCGCAAAACCTTGTATTTGTAAATATGTAGTTTCCAGGAAGGTAAAGTAGTTTCTAGTTAGAAGAAATCTGAGTAATGATAGAACAAACTGGTTTATAGGCCATGTATTGGTATCTTGTTCACTTAAAAAGGCTCCAATAGCTTGTATGCCTTGTTCATGTGGAATACTTGAGTATAGAGCCTCAATGCCCATTGCAACAAGATATGCTCCGGGGGGCACTTTAATATCTTCTATATGCCTAAGAAGATCAGATGTATCTTGGATATAAGATGGCAATTGCTGTACATGTGGTATCAAGTGTGAATCCACATACCAACTAGCGTGCTCTGTCAGTGAGCCTATCCCGGAGACTATTGGTCTTCCTGGGGGTTTTTTCTTGTTTTTATGGATTTTAGGAATTGAATAAAACGTCTGTGTTCTATAATGTTTTATATTGAGGTACTCCAAGGTGTCTTTGTCAATAATACCTGACTGATATGCATCTACACATAGCCCACAAAATTCTTCTTCGAAACCACTTAACAATTCAGAATTTATAGGGCGGTAACATTGTGGGTCCCTCAAAATGGACAGACACATGGATTGGTAGTATCCATGGGTCATAACCACAATGTTACCGCCCTTGTCTGATGGTTTAATTACAATTTCAGAATTTTGCTGCAATTGTTTAAGGGCAGTTTGTTGTTGTTGGGATAAATTGTGTTCAATAGATCTCCATTGGGTCTTCTTTAGATCCCGAATGGATTGATGTAAAAAGGCCCAGATGTTTGGGCATAAGGACAAATCTGGGAATTTGGTGGACTTTGGTTTGAATGACCGTCCTTTTGTATTATGTACAGTAGACATTGCTCCAACCTTACCTAATTCATCTAGAATTGAACATTCATTGTCTAAATCACTGCTGCTTTCATCATATAGCAACTATATGAAAGTGCACTTATTTATCTTGCTTTTTTCTGAAAAACATGTTTATCATCAGATGCTGATAACAGCATACAGCATTGTGTTGTTACATACAGAAACTTTCCATAGCATTTTCCAAGTGGTAAATACAAATACAACACAATATTTTACTATTTAGACTTACTTATACAACTTGTTCCTCATGGAATTAATAGTTGCTTAGTTAATTATATTTTTTAAAAATCATACATATAAGAAACATAATATACTGTGTATACTGTATATTTTCTGTATGTATTGAATATGAAAAAAAATAGAATACTTTTGTACTAGAATGTAAGCTCCAGGAGCAGGGTCCTCCTGTCCCTTCTGTATTGAACTGTATTGTAATTGTGCTGTACCCACTCTACATTGTAAAGCGCTGCATAAACTGTTGGCGCTATATAAATCGTGTATAATAATAATAATATATGATAATTTTGTAGGGAAGCAATGCATTTTCTAACATTTTTTCACATGCCATGTCAAAAAAACCTTCCCCGCCTCTGCTCAGCATTAAATCTATTTTGCTTTTTTAAAAGTAATAAATGTTTAGGGTTACCCCATCCTATAGCACTGGAGTCACATACTTTTAAAAAGTTAACTAAAGAACACTTTTATATGCAAGCCTATAGATTTCATAAGCCATCACCTTAAGCTATTTTTCTCATTTTACCATATTCTGTACCATGCATTAAATCCTTGTTCTTCAAAAGTGTTATTTTTGCTGCTAATATTTTTTTAAGTGCACCTATGGTCAAAATGTAAAATCCTATATTAATTTTCACATTGTATTACAATTATTTCTAACCTACCCCTTTTAATTTGAATGAGCTTGAAGTTTGTAAGCTTACTTTGTGAAGATTCCCACATATTTACAGGGTGGGCCATTTATATGGATACACCTTAATAAAATGGGAATGGTTGGTGATATTAACTTCCTGTTTGTGGCACATTAGTATATGTGAGGGGGGAAACTTTTCAAGATGGGTGGTGACCATGGAGGCCATTTTGAAGTCAGCCATTTTGAATCCAACTTTTGTTTTTTCAATAGGAAGAGGGTCATGTGACACATCAAACTTATTGGGAATTTCACAAGAAAAACAATGGTGTGCTTGATTTTAATATAACTTTATTCTTTCATGAGTTATTTACAAGTTTCTGAGCACTTATAAAATGTGCTCAATGTGCTGCCCATTGTGTTGGATTGTCAATGCAACCCTCTTCTCCCACTCTTCACACACTGATAGCAACACCGCAGGAGAAATGCTAGCACAGGCTTCTAGTATCCGTCGTTTCAGGTGCTGCACATCTCGTATCTTCACAGCATAGACAATTGCCTTCAGATGACCCCAAAGCTAAAAGTCTAAGGGGGTCAGATTGGGAGACCTTGGGGGCCATTCAACTGGCCCACGATGACCAATCCACTTTCCAGGAAACTGTTCATCTAGGAATGATCGGACCTGACACCCATAATGTGGTGGTGCACCATCTTGCTGGAACTATGATGTCCGTGATAGGGAATTGCTGGCCATCAAGTCGGCTTTGGAGGAATGCCGGTACCTCCTGGAAGGAGCAGCTCACCCGGTATTGGTTTTTACTGACCAAAAAAAACATAAAAAAACCATATGCTCTGAAGATACGAGATGTGCAGCACCTGAAACTACGGATACTGGAAGCCTGTGCTAGCATTTCTCCTGCGGTGTTGCTATCAGTGTGTGAAGAGTGGGAGAAGAGGTTTGTATTGACAATCCAACACAATGGGCAGCACATTGAACACATTTTATAAGTGGTCAGAAATGTGTAAATAACTCATGAAAGAATACAGTTATGTTAAAACCAAGCACACCATTGTTTTTCTTGTGAAATTCCCAATAAGTCACATGACCCTCTTCCTATTGAAAAAACAAAAGTTGGATTCAAAATGCCCGACTTCCAAATGGCCGCCATGGTCACCACCCATCTTGAAAAGTTTCTCCCCTCACATATACTAATGTGCCACAAACAGAAAGTTAATATCACCAACCATTCCCATTTTATTAAGGTGTATCCATATAAATGGCCCACCCTGTACTTTGAATTCTGTGACACATATTCACTATGGCCTGTAAGTAGCAACTGAAGTTTCACAAAACTATATTCTTAAATGGGTTGTAACCTTTAAAATGAAAATGCATGTATCTGTCATTTTAACCATTTCAGCCCCAGAAGGATTTAAGCCCCTTAATGACCAGGCCATTTTTTGCGATACGACACTGAGTCGCTTTAACTAACAATTGTGCGATCGTGTGACGCTGTAATCAAACAAAATTGATGTCTTTTTTTCCCCACAAAGAGAGATTTCTTTTGGTGGTATTTGATCACCTCTGCAGTTTTTATTTTTTGCGCTATAAACAAAAAAAAGAGACAATTTTGAAATAAAAAATATTTTATACTTTTTGCTATAATAAATATCCAAAAAATAAATTAAAAAAACAAATTTCTTCATCAGTTTAGGCTAATATGTATTCTTCTACATATTTTTGGTAAACAAAAAATCACAATAAGCGTATATTTCTTGGTTTGCGCAAAAGTTATATCGTCCACGAAATAGGGGATAGATTTTTTCTTGTTCAAAGGTTTTATTGAGGTTTTCAGGAAAGGTACAGATTAGATATTAGTAAACAGTTACAATAGGATCAGAACTTTACATAGTATAATCCAAACAGCTCGAATTGTATGCCGGCTAGGGCAAGCCTGGGAGGAATGGCCTAGAGGTAACAACCCAGATTAAGTGTATAAATATAATGTACATGTCTAAGTAGGGA
The DNA here is from genome assembly GCA_018402905.1 of Glandirana rugosa. Classification (NCBI taxonomy): domain Eukaryota; kingdom Metazoa; phylum Chordata; class Amphibia; order Anura; family Ranidae; genus Glandirana; species Glandirana rugosa. Next base: position 2,050,175 of record BLSH010134394.1, read on the forward strand.
CAATGGAAAGGGCTAGTCTACCCAAGCACCCCTATTGGGAGCAAACTGTGCCTGGGAAGGAGGCCAAAATTTGGTATTGGTCATAGCCAGAAAGTCTACAATGCAGCTAGTTCTCAGCTAGTCCTTAGAGCCGACAAGCCCTATCTGTTGATATACTAAATCGTAACATAGTAATCCGAAACAGTAAATCCCCGGAGAGGGGGATGAAAAAAAGGAAAAGAAAATCAAGAGAGAAGGGAAATAAAAAGGAGAGAAGAGAGGAGGAAAGAAAGAGTAGAAATAGAAGTCTGCTCGGTGGTCCCAGAGTCCCGCCCCACACTCCTGTGTATGAAACAAGAAAGTCAGGCGTCACCATGGGCGGAGGGTCTCAAGGTCCAAGGAGGGTGGGAGGTAGTGATCAATCCAAGGTGCCCAAATTCGTTCAAATTTGGGAGACTGCTCCTTATCTATAGCTTCCATTTTGGCATGGATTAGGAATCTGGTCATTCTGGACTTGGTCTGAGCCATGGATAGGTTTGGTGTTTTCCAGGATTTGGCTATCGTTTGCCTGGCTGCTGTGAGGAGGGATAGAATGAGTTTGAATTGTGTGCGGGATAGCGTATCTGGCTTCAAGCTGAGAAGGGCTAAGGTCGGGTCTGGTGTCAGGGGGCTCCGCAGAGCTGCGAGTCCATGGTAAATATTTCCTTCCAGAATGCTTGTACACTTGGGCATTGCCACTATATGTGGTAATGAATGCCTGGCTCAGAACAGCCACTGAAGCACAGAGGTGGTTAAGGCAGGATGTATTTAGCTATCCTTGAAGATACCAGGTACCAACGAGAGAGAACCTTATAATTCTTTATAACAGCCAGCATGCTAGGTGAGGAGCTTTTTGTGGCTGCCCAGATTGCTGACCAATCTTTGGTATCGAAATGGTGTCTGATATCTTGTTCCCACTTAAGTGCATATGAGGGGCCGTTCGAGTCAGGGGTACAGGACAATTGGGTATAGAGCTTAGATATTAGACCCCTCATGTGGGGATCCCTTCTGCAAATGGATTCAAATTCAGAGGCCTGATTATGTAGCCTCAGCAAACTTGAAGTAGCCCATGTTTGGAAAGTGCGCGGGGAGTCTCAGGCTGGATGGAAAGCTGGGTTTTTAAGAAATGAAAGGAGGGGGTTATAAGGGGATTGAAGCTTGTGTTTATTTTTCTAGGTGTCCCAGAGAGTTATGTAATGGTTGGTTATTGGGATGTTAAGGGTAATGCGGTTCTTCCTATTTAACCAGAGTAGATTGGCTGCGGAAAAGGGGTCAAGATCCACCGCTTCCACCACTACCCAGATTGGGGTTTCTCGGGTTGAGTGGTACTTGGGGAAGCTAGCTAGTTGCGCAGCCCTATAATAGTTAGTGAGATTAGGCATACCCAGGCCACCTAGAAGCTTAGGAAGAAAAAGCATCTGCTTGGGCACTCTGGGCCTAATTGACCCCCATACAAATTAGAATGTTCGCTGTTGGATTAAACGCAGAAAATACATAGGGACCCGGATAGGAAGTACCCCGAAGAGGTAAAGTAATTTGGGGAGGACAGACATCTTTACTATTGTGATCTTGCCTAACCAGGGGGTGGGAAGGTGGGAACAATGGTTCAGCAGGTTTGTGATCTGTCTCAGGAGGGGTGGGTAGTTGTGATAAAAAAGCTGGGAATAATCAGCTGTTAATTTGATTCCTAGATAGGGTAAAGAGGTGGCGGCCCAGGGGAATGGCAAAGTGCTCTGTGCGACCAACAACTCCTCCCGAGGGATGGTGATATTCAGGGCTTGAGATTTCTTTAGGTTCACCACCAGGCCTGAGATCGCTGCAAACCCACTGAGGATTGGTAAAAGGTTGGGACCGGAAACCAGTGGGGAGGATAGGAAAAGTAAAATAAGTGAGTGAGGGGCTCTATAAGGAGGGCAAAAAGCAGTGGGTAAAGGGAACACCCCTAAGGGCTGTGACCCATTTCAGAAAGTGGGGTCCGAATCCCCATTTTTGGAGAGTGTATTGCATGTATAGCCATGAGACCGTGTCAAAGGTCTTTTTTATATAGAGGTACAGGAAGCAAGCTGGGATGCGGCGAAATTTGGCGGCTTGTGCCTGCTTTCCAGGGGATGATGAAGGTTTGTGTGGCGAGGGGGTGGCAGAACAACATCGGGCCAAGTTGGAACTGGTTGGGGTATCCATCAGGTGAAGCTCTTGTAAAAGCTGGTGAAGTTCCTCATTTGTTTTGCACCTGTATTTGTTCCCTTGATATGTAAAGCGTACTGAAAACTGGAAACCCCATTGAAAGGCAATGTGGCGTTGCTGAAGTTCAGACACGAGGGGTCTCATGGCACGACCTTTGGTCAACGTGAGCTGGAAAAGATCAGAATATAATTGGTATTTATGTCCTTGGAACAGGAGATCCCCTTTTTCCCCTGCCCCAGCCATTAGCTGTTCCTTAGTGCGATAAAAGTGCAGCCTTGTGATGATATCGCGCGGCGGGCCTTCGAGTTTTTTAGGTGCTAGTGCCCTGTGTACCCTGTCCATTTCAAGGCGCTCTATTGGGATGGCAGGTTGCAGTTCTTGAAACAGGGCAGTAACAGTGGAGTTCAAGCCTATGACTGATTCTGGTATTCCCCTTATGTGAACGTTCAAGTGCCTGGCCCTGTTTTCAAATTCTTCCAGTTTAGTTTGCAGGGATAAATTTTCTTCCCTGAGACTATCTAGTTCAAGCCTGTGTTCCTGGGTTATGGATTCAAGGTCCTCTGCCCTGTCCTCCAGTGCAGCAGTGCGGGAGCCCAGCACTCTAATCTCCCTGGTTAGGCTGTTCGTAATATGCTCCGAGGTTTGCTTCAGGGCCCTGTGGAGCATTCGTTCAAATTGGCATAGCAGAGCTGGAGGGGCAGATTGATCAAGACCCTTGTCTGGGGAAGGGGGAAGATCATCGTCGGAGTCCTCCGGGAGGTCAGGAAGTGTTAGGGAAAGCTGTTTGCAGGCTTTCGTTGCGCTGCTGGGAGCCGCGTGTGCCGCTGCCATCTTGGCCGGGGCGTGGGCGAGGGCCTCCTTAATGGAGGTGTTTTTGTATCACATTTGTGTGCTCCCAAGGACCATGCTGGGCTTGCCAGTAAACTCACCGTTGTGTGGGGAGATCGTGGGGTTGTTCTGGGTGGCTGGTGTGCTGCCTTTGAGCTGCTGAGGCCGTGTGTCATCTCCCGCGATGCGGAGCACAAGCTAGGCATGTCCGCTCAGCTGGTCTGGTCCGCTCGGCATGCGCCCCCCAAAATGGGAGATAGATTTATGGCATTTTTGTTATTCATTTTTTTTCACTAATAATGACAGTAATCAGCAATTTTTAGTGGAACTGTGACGTTGCGGCGGACAGATCGGACACTTGACATTTTTTTGGGACCAGTGACATTTATACAGCGATCAGAGCTAAAAATAGCCACTGATTATTGTATAAATGACACTGGCATGGAAGGGGTTAACACTAGGGGGCAAATAAGGGGTTAAGTGTTCCCTAGAGAGGTGTTTCTAACTGTGGGGGGATTGTACAGACTAGAGGAGGAGAGAGGTTGCTGTTACCGATCACTGGGAACAGACAATCTCTCTCTACTCCACTGTCAGAACGGGGATCTGTTTGTTTACACTAACAGATCCCCATTCTGGCTCTCTGTGGAGAGATCACGGAGGCTGGTAGATATTGCGCATTGGCTCCAGGGACGTGCCGCGGGCAAGCGCGCCTGCTATACACGTTAAAGGGACCGCTGTACTGATACGTCTGTGATCGCGTTTCATTACCTTGGTAACATGGATGCTGGGCAACAAAGGTCACCTTACTGTTATGATGTGTTTTGCCCCAACGATGATACGCGTGTATTTACATGAATCGCTCAGGAATGTAATGCGATCACATGACTTGCAGTTTTCAAGCTGCTTAAAGGATATCTAGGCAAGTTATTTTAAAATGCAAAAATGGATCTATTACATATTCACGTTTAGCTGTTCAATATTGTACACAGTGTTACTAAACTTTACAAGTACTTTAACTATAGGCATGTTAAGAAGAGGAGTTTCAGGGGGTGGAGTCAGTACAGTAAGCATTGCTTGCAGGCAGTGAGGTACCGTGGGATATGTAGTCCTTAGAAATTTAAAGTAAAAAAGCAGAAGAGAAATTGCAAAGCATGCAGGGATTCCAAGAAGTTGTGGAAAAATATGGCCAGGAGACAGGCAGAGCTCACAACTTGAAAGGAGTTTTTTTAAGTAGGGTTATAATGGATTGTGAAAAATAACTATTACAATTCTGATGTTTTAAAATGAAAGCATATGCCATGACTGCAGATCTACTTTAAAGTAAAGAAATCACACCATACTTTTAATATTAGTCAAAGAACAGTCATCAATGGAGCAGCACTTAATGCCAAATTGTAGCTGTGAACATAAACAAAATCTTGTGTATAAATAGAGACATAAACCATTGGTATAATAATGCTCATATAGACATTACATGACATATGCTCTATCTTGAATAGGTGATATAAGTATCTCATTACAACAAAGTCATAACATATTTGGAATGGTTTTAAGAGCTTGTTCACACGGGAACACAGTGCTGGAAACCAGAGTTCCATGTGCATTTCCCGCACCACCTTTAAAATGCACAGGGTGTGATCTGCTGCAAGTGTCAATGTATTCCGAACAACACCCCAAATGCAGATTGCAAATGCAGTGCTCTGTAACTTAATGACCAGAGAAAACTTTTCAGGAATGATTGTTGCACACACAGTCACTTTACATGAACTGATGCTTGCAGGACTTAGACTTGTGCATGGCTGAAAAATGTGTTTTTTTTTCTTTCTCGTTTTTTTCGTTTCTTTATTTTTTCAGAAATTCGAAAATTCACAAATTCAAAAAATTCAGAATTCGGAAATTAAAAAACTCGGAAATCCGAAATTCGGAAATTTGCAGTAATTCAGCAATTGCGGTAATTGCAGTAATTTGGAAATTCGGCAATCGGAACAGCCGAAAATTCCGAAATACAGAGATTTGGAAATCCGAAAATTCGAAAATAACTAAGAACATTTGAAATAATAACTAACTAATAACTATTAAATTTTGAAAATTCGGAAATAAGGAAGAACATTTGAAATAATAAGTTATTCATTTATTATTTTAACTTATTATAAATTATAATAAGCTATTATTATTTCAATTGTTCTTTCTTATTTCTGAATTTCAAAAATTTGGAAATAAGAAAGAACATTTGAAATAATAATAAATAACTATTAAATTATAGGTATTGTAATTTCCTTGAAAATATGGCTATTCGTGCACACGTGCACACGCCTACACGTACTGACTGATGGGTCTGCCCCATTCAACTTCTGGGTCTCCAAATTGGGCACATGGCCTGAGCTTGCCCTTTATGCCTTGGTGGTGTTGGCCTGCCCTGCAGCCAGTGTATTGTCTGAACGTGTGTTTAGCACGACAGGGGGCGTTATCACAGACAAGCGCAGCCACCTCTCCACAGCCAACGTGGGCAAGCTGACGTTTATTAAAATTAACCAGGCATGGATCCCACAAGACTTGTCTGTAACTTGTGCAGAATAGACATTTAGACCGGCCTCATACAGCCATTGGTATACTTGTTTTTTGGAATATGTCTCAATATTTTGGGGGCTACTCCAATTAGAAAAAAAAAACAAACAAACAAAAAACAGTGTTGGCTACCTCCTCCTCCTCCACCGCCACTTCCACCTACACCGCCACAGTCACCGCCTCCTCAACCTCTAGGCTCCTACTCCACATCACCTACTCCTCCAATTTTTATTTTTTTTTATGTGATTGTAAGTTATTTCCCTATCCACATTTGTTTGCAGGGTACTTGTCCTACTCTTACCCCCCATGTTGCTTCCTTTTGCAGCCCTCTATCCCTTTCCAGGACTTTTTTAGAGCAATTTTTGTGCCCAAAAGTTCGGGTCACCATTGATTTCAATGGGGCTCGGGGTCCGGGGTCAAGTTCGGGTCAAGTTCGGTGCTGAACCCGAACTTTTCCGTGAAGTTTGGCCGAACCCGCCGAACCCGAACATCCAGGTGTCCGCTCAACTCTAGTTATTTCCCTATCCACATTTGTTTGCAGGTCACTTGTCCTACTCTTACCCCCATTCTGCTTCCTTTTGCAGCCCTCTAGCCCTTTCCAGGACTTTTTTAGAGCCATTTTAGTGCCCAAAAGTTCCGGTCACCATTGACTTCAATGGGGTTCGGGGTCAAGTTCGGGGCCGAACTCAAACTTTTTCGTGAAGTTCGGCCGAACCCGCTGAACCTGAACATCCAGGTGTCCGCTCAACCCTACTTGTAACACTAACAAGTCACATTATATTGGGGAGGGAAAATGGCTAATTGGGCCCAGTTTGGAAATTTTCACTTAGGGGTGTACTCACTTTTGTTGTCAGCTGTTTAGACATTAATGGCTGTGTGTTGAGTTATTTTGAGCAGGCAGCACATTTACACTGTTATACAAGCTGTACACTCACAGCTTTACATTGTAGCGAATTGTCATTTCTTCAGTGTTTTCACATGAAAAGATATAAAATATTTACAAAAATGTGAGGGGTGTACTCACTTTCGTGAGATATTGTATATTACTGTGCAAAAAGCTAGGTGTAAAAAAATGCTTTAAACTAAGAATGCTTTCAAAAATAGTTAATTGTTAATAGTTTATTTTTTTTTTTCAAATATAAAGTTAATAAGCTTCCACAGTGCATACAAGATAATTGCATTCACAATAGTACATGTAAAGCTATATGTAACATACTCTTGGCAAAAGCAACCATTTGGCTTCCTCATATCCTCACAATACATTAACATTTTTCTAAAGCCCATATTAAGCTCTTGGTACTCTATTTCCATATCACCTGTTTTTTAAGCAATAGTAAGGCTTTTTAAGCTAAATAAGTATATCCCGTATGCACTTAACACATTTTCCGTTTTCATTAGACACAGTAGTAGAAACCAAAAAGAGGGGGGGAGGGAGGAAGAAGAAAAAGAGAGAAAAGGGGAAAACAATAGCAGGAAGACATGGAGGTCAAAAGAAAGACCTCCCTATAAAGGGGGGTGGGGCGGGAAGAAAAAAAAAAAGGGGGGAAGGGGGGGGTCGGGGTAGGGGATGCTGGGCAGGGACATGCTGGTTCCGGACTACTTAATTGGTCAAATTGTGGGGATTTGATGGCTCACACAACTCCCAATAGTAATTTCTCTTCCTCTGATAGGATAAATTGGTTCCAGAATTTCCAAGTCTTTTCATATTTCTCCCGTTACTGGTTTGTCGTGTGTACCAGATCATCCAGCTTATTGATATCCTCTATTTTACTGAACCATTCGGCTGGATGCACAATTTTGCCACGTTCAAAAGATGACGGACTATGGATCTGCGATAGGTTTTTGCGGAAACTGTAACAGCATGTAAAAGAAAAAAGACCGGATCATCTGGAATTTCATATTCCACTAACCGTTGGGTGACTTTTTTAACAGTATCCCAAATAGAGGCAAGTTTCGGGCATGACCAAAAAATGTGTAAGATCGCCCCCCTGTCTCCCAAGCACTGCCAACAGAGATCAGAACCCAACGGAAAGATTTAGTCTCTTGGATCTTTGTACAGATAGATGATTTCAATGAAAATGTACGTATGAGTTGGGTTTGAGCAGGCGAGAAGGTGAGGTGGAGGTCTGATTCCCACTTTTGCAGGAATGGGTGGTCTGGTTGGGAGGGTGGGTCATTTAAGAGCTTATACATTTTAGGTAACACCTGTGTGAGGTCACCGTCCCCGAACAATATTCCTCGAATGGGGTAAGAGTGTTGTGGTGCGGGCAAAGAGCCCAAGAAGTGTCGCAGCTGGAGTGCGGACCAAAACGGAAGCCTGTAGGGGCCCTCCCTGTCACCCAGGGTCTCTATGGAGGGCCATAACCCCGCCTCCAAAAACTGTGCGGCTGCTGTCTGTTCCGTCAGGGTTAGCTGCCTCGCAGTCCGGGTGTGTAGCCCCGGTGGGAACCGTGGGTTTCCTATAATAGGGCAAAGGGTGGAGTCTGGTGTGGAGAGGGCGTTCATTGAGCATCTCTGGGAACCGATGCGAAGCGTCATCCCCAGCAGAGGGTGACTTTTCATTTTAACAGGTAAGTGGTCGTAACACCATAGTGCCCCTTCCAGTGGAATCTCTGCCTGCCCTTTTTCAAGGGCCACCCACAGTTTCGAGTGGCCATGTCTGCGCAAGTCTACCAGGCGACCCAGATGGGCAGCATGGTAGTAGTTCTTGATGTCAGGCATTGCCAAGCCACCGTACATTTTGGAAAGCTATAATAAATGCCTCGGGAGGCGGGGATTTTTATTGGCCCAGACAAATTTTAGGAATAGAGCATGGACCTGCCTAAAGTCGGAGGGTGGGATTCTGATCGGCAGGGCCTGGAATAGATACAAGAGCTTTGGCAATATGCACATTTTAAGGAGATTGCACCGACCAAACCACGAGTGCAGTGCTTTATGCCATGAGTCCAGAAGGAGCCGAATCTTGGTCAGCATGGGAATGAAATTGAGGGAAAAGGTTTGGTTCAAATTTGCAGGGATTACAGTACCCAAGTAGTGTAGTGTCGATTCTGCCCATTTGAAATGGAAAGACGACTGAAGGGAGGATTGAAGGTTGGGTGTTAGTGCCACTCCCATGGCTTCCGATTTACTGAAGTTAACCTTTAGGTTCGAGAGTGCTCCAAATTGTGCAAATTTCTTCATTAGATTCGGTAGTGACACTACTGGAAAGGCTCTAACGTGAGGGCGAAGGGTAGTGGGGACAGAGGGCAGCCCTGTCGAGTCCCATTTAGTATCGGAAATGGCTCTGACAGGATGCCATTGGCCTTAACCTGAGCTGAAGGACTGGAATAAATACTGGAGATCCAATTCAAGATCGTCTTCCCTAGACCTATATGTTGGAGGACCGAAAACATGAACTTCCAGTTCACCCGGTCGAAAGCCTTTTCAGCATCTGTACTTAAGAAAACACATGGTGTACTGGATTCATTGACTACGTGTATTAGGTTCAAGACTTTGGTAGTATTACCCCTTGCCTCTCTGTGGGGGATAAAACCGACCTGGTCTAGGTGTACCAGATCTGGGAGGTGTCGAGCTAATCGGGTAGCTAAGATCTAACAATAGCTTGAGGTCGACGTTCAAGAGCGAAATAGGTCTATAACTGCTGCATAGGTCTAGATCCTTCCCTTCCTTAGGCAGAACTGAAACATATGCGCGTAAAGAGTCAACAGGGAAAACTGCCCCAGAACCCAATTCATTGAACAGGGTGATTATGCGAGGGCCTAGAATTGGCAAGAGGGTTTTGTAATATTGAAGGGAGAACCCATCCGGCCCAGGTGCCTTGCCAGGTTCGGTTGATGCTATGGCCGCGCTCAATTCTTCTATAGTAATGGGATCATTCAATTCCTCTCTACTTTCAGTGGGGAGGGTGGGGAGCTGGGAGGATGTCAGGTAGTCCTCAATACATGTCTGATGGACAGTGGGGGGTGGGCAGGTTGTAGAGACTGGCATAGTAATCTTTAAAAGTCTGCGCTATGTGTAATGGTAGGACCGACCAATGTCCATCTGGAGACGTTATGTGGGGGATGTATGTCCTTGACCTCCGTTCTTTGACGGAGTTTGCGAGCAATCTACCACATTTGTTCCCTGATTCATAAACAATTTTGTGGCCTCTCTGTATCGCCGCCTTAGCTCTATATAGGAGCAGGTCATTGATTTGGTTGCGTAATGTAGGAAGGTCAGCACCCAGGGAAGGGGTGGGGTTAAGTTTGTGGCGGGTTTCCAAGTCGTGAAGTTTTGTCAAGAGAAGGTCTAGTCGGGCTTGGTGTTCCTTTTTAACACGAGAGCCATGTTTTATAAGGATGCCCCGAATCACCACTTTATGGGCCTCCCACACCAACCCCCAGTTGCAATCTGCTGTGACGTTGGTATCAAAGTAGCATTTGAGTTCTGTGGTGACCTCAGCTAAAACATCCTCCCACTGTAATAGGCTGTCGTTCAGTCTCCAAAAACGCTGGTGTGGAGAAACATTATTAGATAGGGAGTAGGTTATCATGATGGGAGCGTGGTCGGACCATGTACGTGTTCCGATTGTGGAGTCTCGCACTGCGTGAAGCTGGTTATGTGGAACTAAGAAGTAATCTATCCGCGAATAGACTTTATGTGGTACCGAGTAAAATGTGTAATCCCGTTCAGTCGGATGGTGTATCCGCCATTTGTCGATAAGTTGAGCTGCATGTAAGGGCTGCGCCAACCGCCTGCGTAGTGCCCGGGGGACAGAGGACGTCCCCACAGAAGTGTCCACATCCGACGCAAAAGGGACGTTGAAGTTCCCCCCCAATATCAGATGTCCCTCCCTAAATTCTGACAATTTATCCAACGTCCGTCTGACAAAAACATCCTGATGTTCATTGGGAACATAAATCGTCGCAAAGGTCAATTGTATCCCGCTGACTAGTCCCTTTACAAATGCAAAGCGCCCCGCTTCATCCATCATTGCCCCCTGACACGTCCACGGCACCTTATGTGATATGAGGATGGATACACCCTTCGATTTGGTGGTACCCTGTGTTGTTTCAAGTCATTGAGGAGCATGCGCCGTTTTTCGGGAGTATTGAGGTCTTTCGCATTAAGCGAGACAATTTGGAGTTGGTCCATCCCCAACTACCCTGCCCAGCTGTGGGGAAAAAAAAAAGGGGGGGGGGGTTCAGGAAAAGTAAGAAAAGAGATAAGAAGTAGAGAGATGAAAAGGACTTGGGGGGGGGGG
>BLSH010134394.1:2061021-2087715 GCA_018402905.1 Glandirana rugosa
GGGGGGGGGAAAAAAAAAAGGGGTGTCGACCCGTCCCATCAACCCCTACCTGGTTGAGGTTTAACAGAGCGAATTACGCTTTCTGGAGTTATGAGGGCTTTTTGCCGCGTACGAGGAGTTACTGAACTTTGTTGTGTCCCATGGTGGTTTAGCTTCCCACATAGGTAGGAGTATAGTGTATTCCACGGCACCTGCACAGTCCCCCGTTACTACCTACTTCGCCCCGCGAAACGTAAACATTTCCCTGATCAGTCGCCCTATGTTAACTGGAAACGCTGCTAAATACAAGGGTTACTTGTAGTCCTACAAAAACAGTCTGCCTGCAACCTATTTAACAGTCTTAAATCCCTCCCTGTAGACTATAACCCCCCCTTGAAGTTGCAGGGAAAACGCAGCCTACACGAGACAATTTGGAGTTGGTCCATCCCCAACTACCCTGCCCAGCTGTGGGGAAAAAAAAAAGGGGGGGGGGTTCAGGAAAAGTAAGAAAAGAGATAAGAAGTAGAGAGGGCAAAGACCGGGAAGTCAACAAACTAGTGACTCCGTCTGCCCTCCCCTCTAAGGTGTCAAACACGAACTGCCCTTAGCAGCGGTTACACCAGGACCCAGAACCAGGTCTTTGTGTGTGGTCCTAAGTGGGGGAAATGGCTGACACAGGCTCCAGAGTATTCACCGGTGCCCATCCCAGCCATCACGGCACGTAAAGGTACAAGAAAGTGAACTGGCATGAACTATCATGAACTTAAAGACAAGCCGTTCAAACATGGTATAATGCAGTAAAGGCAACAACATTAAAAATCAAAACCTCATTGCAGTAATCAAACCTCTGTCAAACATGAAGGACAAAGCATTAACCTTAGGGATAGCTCCCCACTACCACCCGCCCCCCTCCTCCATTGGTACAGCAGAAATCGTCCATCTGTCCCGGATTCACCCAGCCCCGGCAGAGACTCCCCAGTTTTGCGGATCTGTTTTAGGCCACGGGTCTATGTCTTTCTCTTAAGGGGTTTGCCTGAGCGGGGTGGTCCAGAGGAGGCTCCCCATATAGTTGTTCTTAGTCTCTGTGGTCAAGTGGAAGACCATAGAAGGTCCCCCCTCTTCTCTCCTCAAGATGGCCAGCCTCTGCCTCCTCCTTCCGCCACCTCCAGGCATGTCCCCAAGGGGGATATGGGTGGCTCCCACCTTCTCCACTGAGCACACTGTTCGCCCCTGTCCGTAAACCAGTCCCTAAATCAATGTCCAGGGGTAAATGCACAGGTTCGGCTGACCTCAGTGCCAGTCCATATCATGCCACACCATCCGACGTAGTATGGGAGGGCTAGGTACAGGGAGCTCCGGTCTGGGGTGAGAAGGGACACCGGGCGCGCGCCCAAGAGCGGTTTAAATCAATATGCCAGGGGTGAAACAAAAGTCTAACCGCAGTTCTAAAGAACTGTCCAGAGATCTATGACTCACGTGTCTCCAAAGGCGATGGCGCCCGGGATCTCCGTCTGGGGTTAATAGTTTATTTTTATCAATAAAATGGAAAGTAAATGAAGAGAAGTAAAATACAAATCAAATCAATATTTGGTGTGATCACCCTTTACCTTCATAACAGCATCAATTCTTCTAGGTACACTTGCACACAGTTTTTAAAGGAACTTAGCAAGTAGGTGGTTCTTGAAGAACTAACCACAGATCGTCTGTGGATGTAGGCTGCCTCAAATCATTCTGTCTATTCTTGTAATCCCAGACAGACTCAATGATGTTGAGATCATGGCTTTGTGGGGGCCAAACCATCACACCCAGGACTCCTTTTAAGCTAAAAATAGTTCTTAATGACATTGACTGTATGTTTGGGGTTGTTGTTCTGCTGCAGAATACATTTGGGGCCAAGCACACACCAGAAAACAATTGATCCTGACCAAATCTCAAACTCCATTTGCAGAAATGCAGCCCCAAACTTGCTAGGAACCTTCATTTTGCTTCACTGTTGCTTGCAAACATTCATTATTTCACTACTCTCCTGCCCTTCGGTAAACAAACCGTATCCTGCTACAGCCAAATATTTCACGTTTTGACTCATCAGTCCCTAAGCACTTTTCTGCACCCCAGTCCCTGTGTTTTGTGCATAGTTGAGTAATTTAGCCTTGTTTCTCCATGGGAGGTATGTTTTTTTCAGCCGCTATTCTTTCATGAAGACCACTTCTGGCCAGACTCCTCCAGACAGTATATACTGGTTTCTGCCAGTTCTGTGCTGATGGCACTGACGACACTGATGCTGATGGCACTGATGGACATCCTCCAATGTCAAAGTAAGCATGATGTGTCTTTCATCTGTGGCATTAACTGTGCTTAGTTGATTACCTCAACTACGGTCAATGTTGCCCATTTCCTTGTGCTTCTCCAAAAGAGTTTTAGCCACTTCAGCCCCAGAAGGATTTCCCAGGTTAGGACCAGAGCACTTTTTGCGATTCGGCACTGAGACGCTTTAACTGACAATTGCGCGGTCGTGCAATGTTGTACCCAAACAAAATTTGTGTCCTTTTTTTCCCACAAATACAGCTTTCTTTTGGTGGTATTTGATTGCCTCTGCGTCATTTCTGATAAACAAAAGAAAAGGGACAATTTTGCAAAAAAACCCAAATTTCTTACTTTTTGCTAAAATACAAATCCAAAAAAAATATAAAAAAACATTTTTTTCATCGGTTTTGGCCGATTTATATTCTTCCTCATATTTTTGGTAAAAAAATAGCAATCGGCGTTTATTGATTGGTTTGCGCAAAAGTGGCCGCGTTTACAGATGACGAGAATTCATTTCTGGGGTTTTTATTTTTTTTTTATTTTTTACTAGTAATGGCAGCGATCTGAGATTTTTAGCGGTACTGTGATATTGCAGCGGACATGTCGGACCATTTTGAAACTTTTTTGGGACCAATGACATTTATACAGCAATCAGAAATTTAAATGTCCACTGATTACTGTATAAATGTCACTGGCAGTCAAGGGGTTTACCTGCAGGGGGAGATCTAGGGGTTAACTGTGTTCCCTGAGTGTGTTCTAACTGTGGGGGGACTGGGCTACCATGGGCATAAGAGATCTAACTGATCCCAGTGACAGGGATCAGTAGATCTCCTATGCCCCACTAACAGAGTGGGGAACCGCTGTGTTTACATCTGTGGTTCCCCGTTCTTTGGCTGTAGCCGCTCATCGCGGCTCGCCGGCAGACATCGGGTCCACCCGAGCCACGGGCATGCTCATCAGGAGTACGGCACGTGCGTGCCCCCTAGCGGCCACCCACAGATCACCGGCGATTCGTGGTACACATCCACACTGCCGCTGTGAATATACGGTAGGCAGCGTGGAAGTGGTTAACAGCACATCTTGAAACTCCAGTCTGCTTTGAAAGCTTTGCCTGAATGAAAACTTTGCTGCAGTAGAACTACCTTGTGTTTTGTTGTTGTGTTCAGTCTTCCTATGGTGTATGACCTATAACAGTGCAATGCCTGCTCACCTCAGCAAAAGACCCCCATGGGTCAGATCTCGCCTTGAGTATAGAGATCTTGGATAATCCCAAATGGGAACATCAGCTGTATCCTGGATCCTGTGTACGCCTCTTTGAACACCATGGGAACCATTCCTTTAGATGTTGCTCAAAGCAAAATAAGAGAATTTCATAGCGCAAGATTGCTAATGTATGTGCGTTTTTATTAGACATATAAAAAGTGCCCACTCACATATACAAAATCACTTTTGTAACATTATAAATTATCATGTGACCTTCTCAATAGGTGATCTTTGGTGGTGGTGGTTATATTTTTTTTTAAATCTATATACCTGGTTGATATTTTATATCAATTGTATAAAGCAAATTTTAATTCCCTCCATGACGGTTTCTTTTGGGAATCCCCATAATTTTTCTAGATTGTGCCCTTACCTAGAGGTATTTTCTGTAACTAATCTAATTTTTTGAGTGTATTTAATTACTAAGCTGGAGATAGGGCTTAAACTGCTAACTCCAGCTCCGCTCCAGCTGTAGTATTATGTCCATATGGACGGAACCAGCCCTCTCTGCTCTCATTATCTTTACTATTGAATAGTTGCAGCTGTCCCTTTCACATACACTTATTTACTATTTTCTATCACTACACATAGCAGCACTAGGGTATTCCACACATACATTAAATCAACTGTGCAGCCACTCTAAAAAAAAGTTTTACAGTGTATAAAGTAGAATGCAAATAATAAAGTAGAATACCACCCACCACCTTCACTGGGCTCTCCTAAGTGATCAGGGAGCCGCTCAGTATGATGAAGGGAAAGAGGGTAGGAAGGTACATTTATATCTGCCTCGCCTCTGTGATGTAAGAAATGAGAAGCAACAAGGATTTAGTTACTTCTGGTTTTGGTTTGATGTTTAGAAGACATTACCAGCATATACAGCATCTGATCAAACAATATCAATTTGATCAGACACTTTTGAGGGCAGAGGATAGATCTGGGGTCTTATAACCCAATGTTTAAATTCTTGGTGACTTATATTACAACTATAGTTCTTTGTAAAATAAAACCAGTCATGATAGGAAACTTGAGGCTTCAATGGCTTACCTTTTCTTGGAAAAATTCTGGGTGCCTTAATGTCATACTGACTCTCTAGCTTCAGTACTTATAGTCACTAACCCATAACAAGTGTGCACATAAAGACTTCTGAAATCTCTCAGACCTTCTGATCTGCATATTTGTTTCAAATCAGTGACTTGTTAGTTATAAATAATTTTACACAAGACAATAATCCCCTAGTATTCACACATGTATAATTGGATTAAACTAAAAAGGTGAACGGGCCTTGTTGCCATTAGTCTGTTAGCTGCTATCAAAGACTGAGCATATAGGAACTGGTGGACAATTGACTAGCAGCCTATACCACTTCATGCAGAATTTACTGGGACTGTATTGATGTGTACCACCATAAAGATTGGGCCCCAACACTAGCCGGCTGTACATCTTTAACCCCCCCACACCAGCAGTGTACTTCGGTGTCTCCCAGTATAGTTCTAGTCTGTTTCCTGCTTAGTGTCCCCGTGCACCTCTACCTGATCCCTAAAGACTCATGTTTGTTTCTTTGTTTTGCCATTCACTGCTAGTTGTCCTGTGTGGTTAGGTGCATGTTTCCCAATGTCTGTGCATTTCAATGCACATCTGCTAGCTTGGGTTGTGCTCACTAATGCCCTGCGTCCCCTGTGCCTCAGCATTGCAAGGGATTCTCACCTGTCTATCAGCCCTTAGTTCTCAATAACTGCCTGCTTGGTAACTGCCTTATGAGTCAGAGAACTGCAACATTGAAATCATCTGCAGCGCAGTCCAGCTCCACCTTGAGGAACTCTGTGCCATGTCCTGTCCAAGGGCCCTCACCTTTGTTGTACATGCGGGCAAGCTGGGTTCCAAAATAACAGTACCTATAGATATCCTTCCTGTCCTAGACTGTTCATGTACATCATCTGTATTCCTGTATACCTGAATTCCCTTGGAGTCCTTTGCACTTTCACGTATCTCCTACCTATTATTACTTTGTGTTCCTGTAAGCTCTACATCCCACTGCTGCTAAGAATCCCCTGTCTCCCCCTGAACTTGCACCCTAGTGCAGTAAATGTTTTTTACTTGTATTCCATATCCTGCCTTCCTGTAAAGACTAGCACCCCAGTGCTGCATTAAACTCCTGCCATTCCTGTGAGTCCTGTATTCTGTGCTGTCTAGGATACTCAGCTGTACCCTGCACTCTCCGCACACACTGGCATTTAGCACGTAGGCTGCGCGGAGGGCCCACAATCCCAACAAAATGTGACAGTCCAATTCATAACAATCTTATATTGAAACATGTACTATTTATACAATGTACACCAAAACAGTGCAATGTTTTATCTTAATTTTAACAGAATTATTTTTAGTAAAATGTATATTACAGTTATATTGTTATTAAAATTATAAAGATAAAGATTTTCAAACCGGTAAAAAAATGATGCAATGGAAATCTGGTTGTCAAGGAAACAACCCAATTTAAACTACTTTCCAACACCAACAAAACTTTATACTTTATGTTTTTCCATCTCTTTTCTGCTTGCTTTCTTATAGGTGTTAAGATTGCTGTATTAAATAAAATATTTAAAAGATCAAGTTAAAATAAAAAAAGCTTAAGATATGCTAAAGATGTTGTGATGACTTTGAAAAACACAACTTTGGATACATTTTAATATTTTCCTTTTTCTATGATCGTGGTTGTTATTTTAACCACTATAAAATAATGGTTGCAAATGTAAGTAGTCATAAAAAATATTGTTTTTCTATAGAACAGTTTATTGTCAAGGACAGGAGTCTGTATCCACTGAGGAAAGAACAAACCGGGTAATAGGTATGTACCTAGAGTTGTGTTGCAACATAAGAGTCAAGGAGTGCAGGAGGCACAGGGGCATACTGGAGTGTCTTAACAGTCCTTGTGATAGCAGATGAGTACCTGAAGCTGTGTGGTAACACAGGAGTCACTCAGGAATACAGGGGCTTGCTGGAGTTTTTGGTTGTAAAGAAATGGCAAATGGGGAGTGGAGTGATTACACCAGGTTGGACACAGTGTCCTTTCTGTTTTCCAGTTTCAAAACCTCCTGTAGATCACAGTATAACCCAATTGTCTCTGGATCCTTTGACCCTCAATGAATGAGAAAGAATTCTTGCAGTGGAATTGAAGCATACTTAGGCTGGCCGAGAATGGAACGATTTTTCTTTCCTGCAACCACAGGTGTCAGTGTTGATGGGAAAATCCACGGGAGCCATTGCGTTCTCCCAGCGCGCGGGGGGGGGGGTCATGGTGAGCCGTCCCCACTGCAAGAATGCAATGATTACTATAATAGCCGCTACCATTAATCACATTTATAATCCGACAGGCTGGTTGTACCCAAGTTGATTGACAGATCAACTTGGGTACATTCAGCCTGCCCATACATGGTTCAAATATATGCCTGTTCAGCAGGGACTCGCTTTAAGTGTTCAGTGAGTTACAACGTGCAATTAACAATCATGCTGCAGACAGGTGCAGTATAAAGTTCAGGCACCACTAGTTTTCAGTTCCCCAATCTACTTGAATTCCAATTTGTTCTTACTTAGCAAAGCCCAATGACTTTCTATTGTGTTGGAAGCATGAATACCCCCTCCTGTTTACCATACACTCCCATGATCCAGTGAGGAAGCCTGTTTGAATTATGGGTTAAAAAGTATACATTGGAAAAGAGAGGAGCATTGACAATTCCATTTGTTAAAATGAGTCATTCTGAGATATCAAACATTGCAGAGGAGTACTCTCCTACATTGCACAGTCTCAAGTATAATAAATAATGGGACCCCAACAGGATAATGGAGGCAGCACATTGCCTCCATTATTTACTGTTAGACTTTTACCTCACTTTTTCACTTACACATATGTTATTCTGTGATCTTAGCCTCTTTGCCAACGTTCCCCCATTAGCTACAATCATAATTTTCCTTCCATCTACAAAACACACCATCCATTGTTTTGGGTACACTATGCAATTAAATAAATGTGTGGCACTCACGCCTGAAGTTGCCCCTAACGTTAGGAGCACAAGTCACATTACGTCCCAAAAACAATGATTCTGTTTGAGAGCCGTCTTAACTGGTCCGACTTGTGTTTTTCATAGTCGGGTTGACTTTGAAAAAGCTTCCTGTACTACTTTTGTCCAACTTTGACCTCTCTTCAGCCCATTGAAAAGCACTGAAGTCGGATCAAAGTCGGATCATTATCTTAATTGATCCGACTTTGGCATGGGACTTGTGCTCTGAGGATCTTGAAGGGGAACTCCACGCCAAATTGTTTTTAAAAAGTCACGGGGTCCCCCTCAAAGAGCATACCTTACCCTTTGGTCTGGTATGGGTATTAAGGGGAACCCCCAATGCTGAAAAAATGGTGTAGGGTCCCCCCAAAATCCATACCAGACCCTTATCAGAGCAAGCGCCCCCTCCAGGACCATACCAGGCCACATGCCCTCAACATGAGGAGTATGGGTGCTTTGGGGCAGGAGGTGCTCTGGGACATCATAAAGGGGTGGGGCCTCCAGATGATGTCAGCGGGTGGCCCCACCCCACACCAATATAAGTCAATGCAGAGCGCAGATACCCCATTAGTCCGAAAGATCGTGTCGTGTCATCATGGGAAGAAGAGCAGAGGGAGAAGACAGCAGAGAAGACATCGGCAAAAGAGCAGAAAACAGAAGACCCGGCAGAAGATAGAAGACCTGGCAGAAGATAGAAGACCCCTCAAAAGAAAGAAGACCCTGCAAAATAGCAGAAGAAAGCAGACACCAGAGGGGGAGTAGAGCCAGAGAGAGGGAAGAAGACGCCTGAGCTGATTTAATAAAATACTTTAAAACCTGTGTAGTGTGTTTTTCTTTTACATTTTCCTTTTACGTGAATGGGTAGGGGTACAATGTACCCCATACTCATTTACATAGGGTTGGGGGCCGTAATCTGGGGGGCCTCTTGTTAAAGGACCCGCAGACCCTGACAACCACCATCGGGAAGAGGCCCTTGTCCTCATCAACATGGGGACAAGGGGCTTGGGCACAGAGCTCCCCCTACCCCAAAGCACCCATACTCCCCATGTTGAGGGTAATGTGGCCTGGTATGGTCTGGTATGGATTTTGGGGGGGGACCCTACGCTGTTTTTCTGGTATGCTCTATGAGGGGGGCCCCATGCCATTGTTATTTTAGTTTGGCGGGGGTTTCCCTTCAAAACCCCCATAGCACAAGGTGCCTGGTATTGTCGGGATCAAAGTCGGATCCCTGTTCACAGAAAATCGGACCGACTTTGACCCTATGTAGGACCGTAGCAAAGTAGGATGAAAGTCGGACGGTTTAAATGTTGGATAGTGTGAACCCAGCCTTAAAGTAAAAACGTTTCCCCTAGGTAGTACAGAGGCAACCAGCCTCACAAGCTCAGTCCCAAGCACACTGGGGTTGATTTATTAAAACTGGAAAGTGCAAAAATCTGGAGCAGCTGTGCATAGAAACCAATTTGTTTCCAGGTTTTAGGCTGGGTTCACACTAGTCCGATTCTCGGACCGACATGAAGAGCACAAGTCGCATTACATCACAAAAACAATGATTCCCTATGAGAGCCGTCTTAACTGGTCCGACTTGTGTTTTTCAAAGTCGGACCGACTTTGAAAAAGGTTCCTGTACTACTTTTGTCCGACTTTGATCCTACTTGAGCCCATTGAAAGGCACTGAAGTCGGATCAAAGTCGTATCAGTGTCTTCACTGATCCGACTTTGGCATGCGACTTGTGCTCTGGGGATCATGAAGGGGAACTCCACACCATATTTTGAAAAAAAAAACTGGCATGGGGCCCCCCTCCAGGAGCATACCAGGCCCTTTGGTCTGGTATGGATTTTAAGGGGAACCCCATGCCGAAAAAACAGCATGGGGTCACCCCTAGAATCCATACCAGACCCTTATCCGAGCACGCAGCCCGGAATGCCAGGAAAGGGGGTGGGGACGAGCGAGCGCCCCCCCTCCTGGACCATACCAGGCCACGTGCCCTCAACATGGGGAGTATGGGTGCTTTGGGGCAGGGGGGCTCTGCACCCCCCATCCCGAAGCACCTTGTCCCCATGTTGATGAGGACAAGGGCCTCTTCCCGACAACCCTGGCCGTTGGTTGTCGGGGTCTGCGGGAGAGGACTTATCGGAATCTTGAAGCCCCCTTTAACAAGGGGGCCCCCAGATGCCGGCCCCCCACCCTATGTAAATGAGTATGGGGTACATCGTACCCCTACCCATTTACCTGGAAAGAAATATGTACAAAAAAAACCACACAGCTTTTTAAAATATTTTATTAAATCTGCTCCGGCAGTCTTCTCTCCTCTCTGGCTCTTCTTTCTTCAGCTCTTTTGCGGGGGCTTCCATCTTCTGAGGAGTCTTCTTTCTTCTCCTTCTCTGCGGCGTCTTCTGCTCTTTTGCCAGTCTTCTCCGCTGTCCCCTTCCCTCTGTTCTTCCTCTCTTCTTCTCCTTCTTCTTCCCATGTTGACACGACCTGATCTCCTTCACGAATGCCCTCTCCGCTGTGTGCTGTGCCTTATATTGGCATGGGGCGTGGCCACCAGGTGACATCACCCAGAAGCCCCACCCCGTATGATATCACTTCCTGGGGTGGAGCTGTGACATCATATGGGGGCAGGGCTTCCAGGTGATGTCATCTGGTGGCCACGCCCCATGCCAATATAAGGCACAGCACACAGCGGAGAGGGCATTCGTGAAGGAGATCACGTCGTGTCAACATGGGAAGAAGAAGAAGAGAGGAAGAACAGAGGGAAGGGGACAGCGGAGAAGACCGGCAAAAGAGCAGAAGACGCCGCAGAGAAGGAGAAGAAAGAAGACCCCTCAGAAGATGGAAGACCCTGCAAAAGAGCCGAAGAAAGAAGAGCCAGAGAGGGGAGAAGACCGCCGGAGCAGATTTAATAAAATATTTTAAAAAGCTGTGTTTTTTTTTTGTACATATTTCTTTTCAGATAAATGGGTAGGGGTACGATGTACCCCATACTCATTTACATAAGGTGGGGGGCCGGCATCTGGGGGCCCCCTTGTTAAAGGGGGCTTCCAGATTCCGATAAGTCCCTGCCCGCAGACCCCAATAACCAACGGCCAGGGTTGTCGGGAAGAGGCCCTTGTCCTCATCAACATGGGGACAAGGTGCTTTGGGGTGGGGGGTGCAGAGCCCCCCCTGCCCCAAAGCACCCATACTCCCCATGTTGAGGGCACGCGGCCTGGTATGGTCCAGGAGGGGGGGGCGCTCGCTCATCCCCATCCCCTTTCCTGGCATTCCGGGCTGCGTGCTCGGATAAGGGTCTGGTATGGATTCTAGGGG
Source organism: Glandirana rugosa (assembly GCA_018402905.1). Classification (NCBI taxonomy): domain Eukaryota; kingdom Metazoa; phylum Chordata; class Amphibia; order Anura; family Ranidae; genus Glandirana; species Glandirana rugosa. The sequence goes on from BLSH010134394.1 coordinate 2,071,927, forward strand.
GACCCCACGCTGTTTTTTTCGGCATGGGGTTCCCCTTAAAATCCGTACCAGACCAAAGGGCCTGGTATGCTCCTGGAGGGGGACTCCATGCCATTTTTTTTAAATTTGGCGTGGAATTCCCCTTCAAGATCCCCAGAGCACAAGGTGCCTGGCATTGTCGGGATCAAAGTCGGATCCCTGTTCACAGACAAACGGTCCGACTTTGACCCTATGTAGGACCGTAAATCGCACAGCAAAGTAGGATCAAAGTCGGACCATTTTTTTGTCGGATAGTGTGAACCCAGCCTTAGGGTCCTTTCACACACACGGATTGTTCATCAGTTCGTCAGTTCATCAGTTCATCAGTTCATCCGTTTTTCATCAGTTTTTTTCATCCATTTTTTTCATCCGTTTTTTCATCAGTGATCATCAGTTTTTCATCAGTTTTTTTTTTACATCCACTACCAATGCAAAAACGGATGAAAAACTGACCGTTCATCAGTTTACATCCGTTTTTCGTCCGATCAGTTTTTTTGACGGATGAAAAATAGGACTTTCATCTGTTCAAAAAAAAGGATGCTGACGGAAGCGGATGAAAACGGATGCAAATGAATGATCATCAGTTGTCATCCGTTTTTCCATAGAGATGCATTGATGTCCGTTTTTCATCCATCAACGGATGGATGAAAAACGGACAAACGGTCCGTGTGTGTGAAAGGGGCCTTACTGTCAAAGCTTAATTGAACAAGCTGAAGTTAAAAACTGATTGGCTAACATGCACAGCTGCACCAGATTTTGCACTCTCCAGTTTTAGTGAATCACCCCAACTGACAATTAAAACGCAGTTTAGGGAATGTATTTTTAGGATTTATTGCAGAAGAACTTCCATAGGTAGATCCTTAGCGAGGTAAATGACAAAATCCTCCTCCTTGAACTCTGAAGCAGTGTCCTTTAGGCTCTATTTTTTTAACATGGGTTCCTATGGAACACATTCACATCAATGCATTTTTGTGCCTGTGTGTTTTTGGAAAGGGTCGGTGGCTTTTTTTCCCGGCAAAATGCAGCTTTTTGCATGTAATAGACTTCAATGGGCATTCAAGAAAAATGCAAGTCCTCTGTTTTTGATGCGTTTGACACGTTTTTACCATGATTTTGCTTTTTAAATCTGCCCAGAAAGAAATCCACCCCCCCCAAAAAAAACAAAAACAAACGCAAATCGTGCTAAAATCATGGTAAAGTGTGGTAAAAAACGCAGAAAGCACAGCAAAAAGCACTGCAGAAATGCTGAAAAGCAACATGCATAGATTTGAATTGAGCCTAAGCAGTTATCCTTTGTAAAAAAATAAATAAATATAAAAAAGCCTAAGGGTGCAGCAGTTTGAAGAGCATCTCATGTTGTAAAGTTCTTGCACTATTACACTCTGAAAAAGGCAGGAATTCTTTATTATGGTGATATAACTTTGAACTGCAGGATCTCTGACAAACACTGTTTGGCTGTAATTTTCACAAAAAGAGATGCACTGTAGATATAACCTATTATAATGCATATTTGAGATTGAAAAGATCCCCCACCACCAGGGGTGGCCTGTCCATTAAGGGTGCATGGGCGCCGCTCCCTCTGTCCTCGCCATCCCCTTCTATGCTAATGGATAGATTCATGCATAGCATGAATCTATCCATTGCTGCCGCGACCACCCCTAATTCATGTGACCGGCCCTTTTCAGGGCACCGGCTGCATGAATTACAGAAACGTCAAGCTTCTTTGAAGCACCTGATTAGAGCCACAGGCTCTAACAGGCTTCAAAAAAGAGTGGCTTGTGACGCATAGCATGGCGCCGCAAAGCCCACTCATGCGTGTTAAAAAAGCAAATGAATATTCTCATTTGTAACACTGAATCGCATCTCAGCCAATCAGGAAGCGTGGGTATGTTACCGGTTTCCCGATTGGCCTAGGAGTCAGGCAATCCTATTAGACGCCTTTCTCAGAGCAGGAGGAGGGGGATACACAGACAGCACACTCCTGCTCGCTGCAAACCTCAGCCCACTTCCTAGATGAGGTAAGTGTGGAACTTTGATGTCCCGACTATGCTTGGGGATCTTCTGTCACTGCAGCGAGTACCGTGGCAGGGCGGAGTACTATATACTCCTATCTGGTGATGGTATATACTCCCATCTGGTGATGCTATATACTCCTATCTGGTGACGTTATATACTCTTATAGGGTGACAGTATACACTCCTATCTGGTGACGGCATATACTCCAATCTGGTGATGGTATATATTCCTATCTGGTGACGCTATATACTCCTATCTGGTGACTATATATACCCCCTATCTGGTGATGCTGTATTTACCTCTATCTGGTGACTGTATATACCCCTATCTGGTGATGCTGTATATACCCCTATCTGGTGATGCCTGTATATACCCCTATGTGGTGATGGTATATACTTATATCTGGTGATGCTGTATATACCCCTATCTGGTGGAGCTGTACACCCCTATCTGGTGATGCCTGTATACCCCTATCAGGTGATGCCTGTATATACCCCTATCTGGTGATTCCTGTATATACCCCTATCTGGTGATGCCTGTATATACCCCTATCTGGTGATGCCTGTATATACTCCTATCTGGTGATTCCTGTATATACCCCTATCTGGTGATGCCTGTATATACCCCTATCTGGTGATGCCTGTATATACTCCTATCTGTTGATGCTGTATATACCCCTATCTGGTGATGCTGTATATACCCCTATCTGGTGATGCCTGTATATACCTCTATCTGGAGATGCCTGTATATACCCCTATGTGGTGATGGTATATACTTATATCTGGTGATGCTGTATATACCCCTATCTGGTGGAGCTGTACACCCCTATCTGGTGATGCCTGTATACCCCTATCAGGTGATGCCTGTATATACCCCTATCTGGTGATTCCTGTATATACCCCTATCTGGTGATGCCTGTATATACCCCTATCTGGTGATGCCTGTATATACTCCTATCTGTTGATGCTGTATATACCCCTATCTGGTGATGCTGTATATACCCCTATCTGGTGATGCCTGTATATACCTCTATCTGGAGATGCCTGTATATACCACTATCTGGTGATGCCTGCATACCCCTATCTGGTGATGCTTGTATACCCCTATCTGGTGATGCTTGTATACCCCTATCTGGTGGTGCTGTATACCCTATCTGGTGATGGTGGGCTGCTGACACAATGGGTGGAATATGTAAGGGGTGGGGCTTATGACAAGTGGGATGGGTCAAAAAGGAAGGGCAGAGTTTGGCACCATCCCATCCTAAAATTTCACCAGCCGTCACTGCCCACCACCATGTCATCCATCGCTGCATGTGTTTCAGAGATAAACATGGTATTGCTCATCTTGCCCACAGTGTATCAATGCTCAGCCAGTGTTATGCATTGGGGAAAAGTCCACACCCTGAGTGCCAGTTTACACAGGGGTGGCTTCAAAGTCACTCGATTCTCGTCTGACTTTGAAGCCGCCCCGTACAGCACGACTTCAGCATGGCTTGTAAATTACTTTTGTAAGTCGCATCTGAAATCGCCCCAAAGTAGTACAGGAACCTTTTTCTAAGTCGGAGCGGCTTGAGTCGCTCCTGTTAGAACGGTTCCATTGTAATGCATGGAGCGTGACTTGTCAGGCGACTAGGTCGCCTGACAAGTCACCCCTGTGTGAACCAGCACTGAGGGAAGACCCAAGATATTGATATTCCTCTATGCTTTTGCTAGAAGAAGCATGACCTATCTGTTATAAGTAGGTAGATCAGAGGATCAGACTATACACAGAGTAGCGTAATAAACATGTTTCATCAGTTATACTGTACAACCTGAAAAAGGAGCATTAACTATCTTGTGCAAACGTCAAGCTGACAGATTTAAGATTTAAATATATATTCAATGTGTAAGCGGCAGAAGAAAGATGGTATTTATAATATGTATTTCAATTCTACTTTTACATTTTCTCTATAAAGTAGAAGCTAGAGAGAAAAAAAATCCAAGTTAATGAACTATCCCTTGGCAATATTATTATAACATTGAACTTTAGTGTTTTATAATTTCTGAAGAAAGGTAGAGACTTATTGCTAAGAAAAAAAAAAAGAAATAAAAAGGTAGTCTGCTAGAATGATGTCTAAAATACATACTACTGGAAACCTAATTTCATGCAGTTTGCTTCATGGTTACACACTTACAAGCAAAAACACTTAGTTATAGAGTAACTACAGAGCTACAGTAAAGGTGCACTGTATGTTCCTTCAGCACAGCTAGAGTACAGTGCAGATATCATGATGAAACAATGCTATCAATTCGCATGTAATGGTTTAAGGGTATCAGAGCCTCTATACATATTAATGCAGTATACTCACAGTGACACAGTGAAAACAAGAAATGCAAATCAAACACAACTTTATTTAGTGGTGGCAGCTTGCAAAAGGTAGAGACAAACTCGTAAAACTGTCAATATTAAGGCCCCATGCATGCTGGATGTTTTACTAACTCTACTAGACACCCTTTCTCTTAGAAGCAGTGTTTTTGGTTAAAAAAAAACGACTGATGCCTGTAAACACATGTAAGGCATTTAGGCACATTTAGATGCTTCAAGCGCTTAGGCGTTAATTCATTTCAATGTCCAAAATAATGTTTTATTCTGGCCATTGAAATGAACTAACGTTAAAGTGCTAAAGACAGCATTAATACAAGTTTAGATGCATTTACACACAGCAAGCATTTTTTCTGCCAAAAGCTCCTGGGTACATAGTGTTTTTTTTTTTTCTTCCTCTAAACTTCTCCAAGCGCCTATGTGTGCAGGAGCATTTAGAGGCAGGAAATTACTGGACAATGTGGCCGTTCTGCAAATATCCTCCAGAGTGGCACCAGCCCTCTCTGCCCACAAGGCTGACACAGCCCTGGTTGAATGTGCATTAACTAGAAGCGCTTTGCCTGCCTGCCAATCTGTATGCCTCTACCATTGCCATCCTGACCCACCTAGCAATGGAGGATTTGAATGCCTTATATCCCCTCTGAGCAACTGGAAAACTAACAAATAAGGATTCTGACTTCCTGAATTCCTTGCTGGCTTTCAGATAAGCTAACAAGCTTCTTCTAATGTCCGATAAATGAAATTTTCCTTCCTCATCAGCGGCTAGGGAGGAATAAAACATTGGTAAGACAATATCCTGTGTTTTAAGAAATAAGGAGGACACCTTGGGAAGAAAACAAGAAAACTAGAGTCTGTTTTAAGCTCAATCCTATCCTCAAGAATTAACATACTTGGCTCTCTATTGGAGAGCGCTTGCTATTCACTCACCCTTCTTGTGGAAGTGATTGCCACCAAAAAAAAAAAAAACACTGTTTTTAATACTAGCCACTTCATTTCTGATTTCTCCGGGGGGTTTAAAGGGACTACCTAGTAATGCCTTGAGGATCAAGTACAAGTCCCAGGCTGGACAGGCCCGCACTCTCACCAGCTTTGATCTGGAGAGGGCCTTGAAAAAGTTTGCTACAAATCAGTCCTGCTGTAGTGAGACCTGAAAGAAGACACTGAGTGCTGTGGCCTGTACTTTTAGCGTACTGACGGAAAGGCCTAGCTCCACTCCAGCCTGGAAAAATCCAAGATTGCTGGAATGTCTGGGTGCTCCTGGCCCTGTTCCTTTAGCCAGGAATTGAACCTTTTCCATATTTTCATATAAATGGCTCTGGTTACTGGTTTATGGCAACCTAGCATGGTCTTTTATTACTCTCTCTAAGAACCCCTGAGATTTTAAGAGTTGCTCCTCAGAAACCACGCTGCGAGTTTGAGAGTCACTACTTGTGGATGCCAGATTGGTCCCTGTGATATTAGATCTTCCCTCAATAGGAGGAGAATCGGGGGAACCGTGGTGAGCTTCTTTAGACTGGAGAACCAGACTCTCCTAGGCCAAAATGGAGCTATTACAATAAGGTCCATTTTCTCACTTAAGAACTTCGGCAAAAATGCAGAGATCAGTCTTACTGGGGGAAATGCATAACAAAGTCTGAACTCCCACTTGCTTGCAAAGGTGTCTATCCCCCTGGCTCAGTCCTGGGGATGCAAGGAGAAAAACGGAGCTACCTTTATGTTGACCTCTGAGGCAAAAAGGTCCACTTCTGGTTGACCCCAAGACAATGTGATGTCCTTGAAACCTCTTGAGAGACCACTCATTCTTTCTCACTACCTGGAAAATCTGCCAGAGAAATCAGGGTCCCCTTTAGGTGGATGGCAGCTTTTAAGGCCAGGTTTTGCTCTGCCCAGATGAGAATTTTGCCTGCGATTAGTTGTAGGGAGAGGCTCTTGGTCCCCTCATGCTTGTTTATGTATGCAACAGCTCCCACTTTGTCTGTGAAAAAATTGGAGGTGGTGCCCCCTGACCAGGGGCTGGAAAGCCTGCAGTGCCCTCTGGATTTCTAGCAATTCCCTCTGATTCGAGGTCTGCCTGGCTTCCATTGGAGACCAAATCCCGTGAGTCAGGTTGTCTTCCAAGTGAGCCCCCAGCCGAAAGAACTGGTGTCTGTTGTTACCACCAGAGCTACCAGTATGAACCATAGAAGATCTCTATCCAAATTTTGATGGGCCACCACCACAATGACCTCTTGATTCTGGTCAATAGGTGGATTGGGAGGTCCAGTGATTGCTGGCTGCTGTCCCAGCACTGTAAAAGGTGATTCTGCAGAGGATGTTGGTGAAATCTTGCCCAGGGAACCGCCAGGAAGCAAGATGTCATAAGCCCAACTACTTTCATGAGTTCTCTGATAGGGACTTCTTAACTGGTCTTTAAACGTACCATGGGCTGCTCCACTTTCTCAATCTTCTCCTCTCTAGGAAACACTTTCTTCTTTACTGAGGAGATTGTGTATCCCAAGTACCGCACTTCCTGAGCAAGAATAAGATGGGACTTGTTTTGGTTGATCAGCCATCCAAGAGAAAGCAGAAAAGCCTGCACCTCCTGAAGATCATTCTCCAGCGGTTGGTAAGACCAGGAGGTCATCCAGGTAGGGTACAACCATAATGGCTTTCATCCGCAACGGAGCCAAGGATTCTACGAGGACCTTTGTAAAAATCCTTGGCGAAGACGCCAGGCAGAGCGTGCACAAAACTGGAAATGCCAAACCTTTGAGCCCATCCTGATTGCCAGCCTGAGATACCTCTGCAATCCAGGATGTACAGTATCTCACAAATTGAGTACACCCCTCACATTTTTCTAAATATTTTAATATATCTTTTCATGTGACAACACTGAAGAAATTACACTTTGCTACAATGTAAAGTAGTGAGTGTACAGCTTGTATAACAGTGTAAATGTTCTGTCCCATCAAAATAACTCAACACACAGCCATCAATGTCTAAACCACTGGCAACAAATGGGAGTACACCCCTAAGTGAAAATGTCAAAATTGGGCTCAAAGTGTCAATATTTTGTGTGGCCACCGTTATTTTCCAGCACTTCCTTAACCCTTTTGGGCATGGAGCTCACCAGAGCTTCACAGGTTGCCACTGGAGTCCTCTTCCACACCTCCATGATGACATCACGGAACTGGTGGATGTTAGAGACCTTGCTCTCCTCCGCCTTCTGTTTGAGGATGCCCCACAGATTCTCAATACTGTTTAAGTCTGGAGAGATGCTTGGCCACATTTTCCCTCAGCTTCTTTAGCAAGACAGTGGTCATCTTGGAGCTGTGTTTGGGGTCGTTATGTCAGAATACTGCCCTGTGGCTCAGTCCCCGAAGGGAGGGATTCATGCTCTGCTTCAGTATGTCACCTTGCTTGACTGTAGGCAAGAAACACTTGTCTTTGGACTCCTCACTTGGTTGGCGACACACACGCTTGACACCATCGTGAACCATGTCCTGTGGTCATCAGACCACAGGACATGGTTCCAGTAATCCATGTCCTTAGTCTGCTTGTCTTCAGCAAACTGTTTGCGGGCTTTCTAGTGCATCATCTTTAGAAGAGGCTTCCCTCTGGGACAACAGCCATTCCAATTTGATGCAGTGTGCGGTGTATGGTCTGAGCACTGACAGGCTGACCCCCACCTCCTTCAACCTCTGCAGCAATGCTGGCAGCACTCATACGTTTATTTCCCAAAAACAAGCTCTAGACGCTGAACATGTGCACTTAACTTCTTTGGTTAACCATGACGAGGTCTGTTCTGAGTGGAACCTGTCCTGTTAAACTGCTGCATGGTTTTGGCCGCCTTACTGCAGCTCAGTTTCAGGGTCTTGGCAATCTTCTTATAGCCTAGGCCATCTTTATGTAGAGCAACAATTCTTCTTTTCAGATCCTCAGAGAGTTCTTTGCCATGAGATGCCATGTTGAACTTCCAGTGACCAGTATTAGAGAGTGCCAGCCATAACACCAAATTTAACACGTCTGCTCCCCATTCACACCTGAGACCTTGTAACACTAGCAAGTCACATGACACTGGGGAGGGAAAATGGCTAATTGGGCCAAACATTTTCACTTAGGGGTGTACTCACTTTTGTTGCCAGCGGTTTAGACATTAATGGTGGTGTGTTGAGTTATTTTGAGGGGACAGCAAATTTACACTGTTATAGAAGCTGTACGCTCACTACTTTACATTTTAGCAAAGTGTCATTTATTCAGTGTTGTCACTTGAAAAGATATAATAAAATATTTACAAAAATATGAGAGGTGTACTCACTTTTGTGAGATACTGTATAGGACATGGAGGTATGCATCCCTCAGATCACCCGTTGCCATGTTTTTCAAGTCTGGAAACAGAAGGTTCATTATCGTGAAGATCAACTCCATCCTGAAGTGTTTGTACTTCAGGGCCCTGTTGAGAGGCCGGAGATTCAGGATTAGCCTAAACTTGCCTGAGGGTTTTCTGACAACAAATAGTTGCGGGCATAAAATCCCTGAAAACGTTCCTGCTTGGGCACGCGCACAAGTACCCGTTGATCCATCAGATCCCCTAATAGGAAACTCAAAGCCTGAGCTTTGTCCCAATCTCATTGCAAAGGAGTGACTAGGAACTTGGAAGGGGATTCAAGCTGAATTCCAGCTTGTAGCTGCTCTTTATAATCCACAAGATGAACAGACTTGAAGACGCTGCAGTCCACTGTGGTAGAAAGGCCTTCCTCCCACTGGGAAACAGGAGACATTTGGGTTTTGAGGGGGCCTGAGAAGGGTTTAACATGATACCCTCTCTTCCTCGCCCCTTGTGTACTGCCCAATGCTTCTTGAGACGGCTCTCCTGCTGGGTCTTCTGCCTGTGACCCCCAAAAAATCTCTTCCCCTCTACTTTCTTCCTTTTCTCCGGGTATGACTTTTTCTTGTCCTGGGTATGCTCCAGTGCTTCCTGCAGGCCAAGCCCGTACAGGTGATTGGCTGAAAAAGGCAACCTGCAAAGTTTAAGCTTGGATGTTGTGTCACCCGTCCAAGCCTTCAACCATATGGCCCTCCTTGCAGAATTTACCAGTGCTGCTGAGCTGGCAGCCAGCTTAACTGACTCCACTGAGGCATCTGTCAGAAAACCAGCTACTCTGAATAATAAAGGGAACAATTTAATGAGCTGTTGCCTGGATGTGCCTGCTAAGACATGAGACTGCAACTGAATTAGCCAGCTCTCTGGTGACTGGTGATCTGGTGACACAAGTAGCCGTTAGAGCCAATTTAAAGCTGATGGAAGAAGCATCCCAGGCCCTCCACAGGAGCACATCCCCTCTTTTAGAAATGACAGGCAATACCGCGCTACCACCTTCACAAAATAATAAAAGGTGAAAAGACTGCTGCTTAACACTTCCAAAGTACCCTAAATACTAAAACACATATGTATAATAAAAATGGTGAAGCGCAATCATGCAATTTGTAAAACCATAAAATGAATCTATAATAAACTTCATACAATGCCCCCTAGTGGCTATAGTGAGAAATAACACCCAATGGTATAAGTGGAAATTATATAACATATATAGGTGAAAAGATATGCATAATCATAAAGATGCATGACATACAATAAAAAAAACAGTGTCACACTAAATAAATAAAGTGCAAAGTGTCCATAAATATGCTTAGTGAAGTACACTCAGTGTTGTAACTCCTGCTTGACAATAGTGCTTGATCACTGCCAGCAACAGGAATCTAAGTAAATATCTTGAATAAAAGAACAAGGTGCTTCCAAAATGTGCAGGCACACACCACCACCCAGCGATATAATGCGCTCACCTCTAAGAGAGACCCCACCTGGGCCAAGTCACACGGTCCCCACTGGGACTTAACAATAAGTTAGGTGCTCCTGGCATCTGTGTCGACCAGCAGCTGCAGGAACGGAAGATCCATGGGAGCAAGATGGCCGCCGCACTTCCGGAACCACCATGGAATGCACGGGGGCCACGTGGAACCTAATTAACTTAAGTGACATCGGGATGGGGGTGGTGACTCATTTCAGAGCATGCTCAGAAGCTACTCTTCAAAACCAAAGCCCCAAGGGGATAAGCTGGCTTATAAAGGGCAAAGGGGGTGGGAAATAGGGTGGGATCAACCAAATGACATGTAAATGAGATCGGGGAAGAGACAGCGATGTATGATGACCAGACTATGGGAGGAGGTTTAAGGAAGAGTGGGCAGCACAGTTCATGGAACAAAACCATGTCAGCGACCTCTATATACATGCATAAAATCAGATCATTATGAATAGAGCATACACCAATACACAAACTCGATATATAGAATAAATAGTTTTGAAAATAATGAGAAGAAGCACAATTAGTTATAAAACTTGAATGCAAGCAAACCAGCATAATTAGGTTAAACATACCATTAAAAAAATTTAAATAAAGTAGCAACAAAAAAGACACAGGTGGTAGTAGAGCTAAAATGCAACAGAAGATGGTTAAGGCTCCATTCACACTGAGCCTGCATTCACATAGGGGCGACCCGACTTCGGCACGACTTCGCTAGGCGACTTCAGTGCGACTTCAAGGACCACAGGCGACTTTACAACGCGACTTTTGCCAGGTGACTTTGCCTTGACCAATCAGAGAAGGGAGGGAGGGGGCTGCCTAAAAATAAATTCTATTCTTTTAACTGTAAAGTCGCTTCCATGTAGATGGGGATCCGATTTGGAGGCGACTTCCATTGACTTCTATGGGCGCAAGTCGGATAGAAGTCGCCTAGAAGTAGTGCAGGAACCTTTTCAGAAGTCGCCTTGAAGTTGGAGCGACCTCAGTCGTGTCTATTAAGACGGCTCCCATTCACTTCAATGGAATATCAAATGTCAAGCGATTTGAGGCAACTCAAGTCGGATCGCAAGTCGCCCCTGTGGGAACGGGCGCTTATGCATTCTTTCATGCTTTTTACAGAAATGCAGGACATTTTTTAACATGGGTTCCTATGCAACATGTTCACATAAATGCATTTTTGTGCCTCTGCATTTTTGGAAAGGGTCAGGGACTTTTTTAAAAGCAAGACAGTGCTTTTTTGCTTTTTTTGGGTCAATCGATTTCAATGGAGAAGCTGCAGAAAAGCATGTAGTGCATTTTTACCGCATTTTTGCTCCGATTTAAATTCTGCATCTCTATACCTGCCCAACAACAAACCCCCCCCCCCAAAAAAAAAAGCATAAAAAATGCAAAACGCAAATTGCGGCAAAAAAATGCAGAAAGCACAGCAAGAAGCACTGTAGAAATGCTTAAAAGCAACTTACATAGATGTGAATCAAGCTTAATAAGCCATTATTAATATAAATATAATGTAGTGTCCAATATTTCAATAAAGTTGTGGACATGCATCTTATAGTTCTGTGGGATAACCGTACAGGCCAATTTTCCACAGGATAAAGTGGTAGGAGAGTGGGTGGATTGGTTGCTATATACGCATGTGTTTGGGAGGTATATATTATGAGTTATAGACACATATATATGGGGATAATCCATCTATAAGAACAATCTCTTGGTTGAATTATAACAACCAAATAATACTTACAATATAAGCTATCATAGGATGAAGATAGTAACCTGAAAAAAGTAAAGGGCAAGGAATTAATGGTACATTAAGAAACAGATATTAGGATAACAGTGCATATTTAAAGTATAGTACTGATTTCTAGTTCTTCATTTAGTCCTCCTGGCGAAAATATGTCCAGGGCATAGATCCAGTATTTTTTTCTCTGACAAAGGTGCTGGAACCTTTCCGCCATGGAGATGTCACCAGGTACAGCCCCTATAAGCAATATATTACACAGAACTGGCAGGTAGTGCGTGAGTCAGTGCTCACTGGCAGCTATTAGGTGGACCATAAGGGATCAATAATGGAGGGGGGGGGGTAGTGTTTTTGTTTTGGTACAGAGTCTATGACCACACCTTAAGACCCTCTGTAGATTTAGCATGGTACTTAGTGTCTTCTTAGAGGTTTACAACTAGTTACAACAATACACACAGTTCAATTGACTTGACTTGACAGTCATAATAAGAAATGGGTGACACTACATAATTGATATCAGCAGTCTGAATATAACCAATGTGCATAAGTGGTGACTGCTGAGAGTGCAACACTGGTTGTAGGGGGAGAGACTCAGAAACCCTTCAGCTCCCTCTGGGCCACTGGCACACTGTAATGGGGCACATGAATGAATATTCACCTTTGGACACGTTTTTAAAATAAAGGTAGAGTGCCTCTTTAAGTCAATGAAAAGTTATCAATAATCTGGGGTAGAGTCAATTTAAGTTAAAGAACGTGGTATTCTGCTAGCAGCTGGGGCTCTTTAAAGATGAAGATCAATAAAGGATGGTGATGTCTCACCTGCTGGCAAACTGATGTGGTAGCAGAACAATTCTTCTATGGGCTGGATTATAATGATGTCTGCTAGCAGCGTCTTTATACAACTGAGTAACTGAAAGGTGGGGAACTGCCTGCTGTTACAGATGCATTCTCCAACAGTGCTGGATGAGCTGTACAGGTCACTGTATGTTTGTAGTGGCAGCATTGCACTGGGGGATTTGGCTGAGGATAATGTTGCCCTCAGCAATCCTGAAGTCTTGAGTTTCTATGCCTCCAGTCATGTGTAACAGATGGGCTCCTTCATGCTCCAGTGCTGTTGAAAGAATCCCAGAATTTGTTGCATCAAGAAGAGGGACCATTACTGGTTGGCCACCTTCCTGGATCTGCGTTATAAAGGGAAATATATAGAGCTCATCATGTGTTAAATGAGGGAGCAAAAGGTGAAACATGTGGAGGCTGTACTATGAAAGAATCTGTTAACCCTCTAGGCTAGCAATGTACCATTTCATGGGTAAGGTGGCTTGGAGCCTTCTGCTAGTGAAAGGCAGAACAGCGGTGGTGGTGACTGCCTAAGTGAGGCTTTCAGGAAATTCATCATTATCCAACACCCAGAGCTGTGTTCTGCCAACAGCTATAGGAAGCAGCTGAATCATATGGTGGCAAATTACATGGGGTCAAGGGCAGGTGATGACCCTGTCGACAAACAGAAAATGAAGATGGACCACTGGCTAGTGCTTGCTATCACGCTGATGGGTAGAGTTGAGCGAACTTTGAGGTGTCTGTGACCCGGACCCGAACCCGGACATTTAAAAAAAGTTTGGGTTCGAGTTCTGGGTTCGGGTATTTGATCACGCATGTTGAATAGCTGCAGGGCAGCCAATCAACAAGCCTAATTTTCCCTAGAAGCCATCACAGCCATGCCTACTAATGGCATGGCTGTGATTGGCCAGTGCATCATGTGACCCAGCCTCTATATGAGGCTGGAGTCACAGTGTTGCATGTCCCATGCTCTCTGGGTAGTGTAGGGAGAGGATGATGCCTGTGCTGTGAGGGACAGATTGCAGATAGATAGATAGGCAGAGATGGATACTACTACAAGGCAAGGATGGGAAGTGTTATTATAATGGGGGATTTTAATTATCCAGATATTGACTGGGCGGAAGGTACTGCACGTTCAGCTAAGTCTCGCCATTTCCTAAATGTCCTGCAGGATAATTTCATGGGTCAGATGGTAAATGCACCAACAAGAAAAAAAGCATTATTGGACCTTCTGATTACCAACAACACAGACCTGATCACAGACGTGGAAGTAAGGGGCAATCTAGGTAATAGCGATCACAGGTCAATTAGTTTTAGTATAAATTACACATCTAGGAAACCTAAGGGGAATACGAAGACACTGAATTTTAAAAGAGCCAACTTCCAGAAACTACGCTCATTGCTGGAAGATGTTAGCTGGGATAACATTCTGGGGACAATGAATACGGAGGAAAAATGGGAATGCTTCAAGAACACACTAAACAAAGGTATTAGCCAGTGTATACCAACAGGAAATAAATTTAAAAGAGCTAAGCAAAGACCAGGATGGCTTAATGCCGACATAAAGGCACACATAAGATCTAAAAAGGAGGCCTTCGAAAAATACAAGGCGGAGGGGTCTCAGTCAGATTTTCATATCTATAAAACGTGCAATAAGGAATGCTAAGTTGCAATCAGAGCAGCTAAGGTTGAACATGAAAGACACATAGCTGAGGAGAGTAAAATAATCCCAAGAAATGATTTAAGTATATATATGGTAAGAGAGGGGGGTCAGATCATATTGGCCCCATAAGGAATGACGCAGGTAATCTGGTTACAAATGATGGAGAAATGGCAAAGGTGTTAAACTCATTTTTCTCCTCAGTATTCACAAAGGAAATGGGGGGCTCAATTATGCAGAACCACAATGCTGGTCCTCACGACAAGTCACAGGAAACACCCCCATGGCTGACTGAGGATAAAATAAGGAATAGGCTGGAAAAACGGAATGCTAATAAGTCACCGGGCCCAGATGGCTTGCACCCGAGGGTCCTTAGGGAACTTAGCCAAGTTATTGCAAGACCCTTGTACCTAATCTTTAGGAGCAGTTTTCTGACTGGTATCATACCAGCTGATTGGAGGAAAGCCAATGTGGTGCCAATATATAAAAAAGGACCAAGACATTTCCCCCGGGAACTACAGACCAGTTAGCTTAACATCAATAATATGCAAGCTCTTGGAGGGAATAATAAGGGATTATATACAAGACTATTGTAATGAGAACTGTATCATTAGCAGTAATCAGCATGGTTTCATAAAAAATCGTTCTTGCCAAACCAATCTATTAACCTTCTATGAGGAGGTGAGCGGCCATCTAGATAAGGGAAGGCCTGTAGACGTGGTGTATCTGGATTTTGCAAAAGCATTTGATACAGTTCCCCATAAACGTTTACTGTACAAAATAAGGTCCCTTAACAAGGATCAAAGGGTGAATACATGGATTGAAAACTGGCTGCAGGGGCGAGTATGGGAATACTCAGAATGGTCTGGTGTAGAAAGTGGGGTTCCCCAGGGTTCTGTCCTAGGACCAATCCTATTCAATTTATTCATAAATGATTTGGAGAACGGGGTGACCAGCTCAATCTCAATATTTGCGGATGATACCAAGCTAAGCAGGGCAATAAGATGTGGTCTGGTAAGACTCATAAGGGTATGAGCGGGGACGTCGGTCAAAAGTTAGGTACATAAGTGGGAAACTAGGAACAATTCCCTGGAATAAAACATGTCATTTGCAAATACCCCTTGACATAGTTTACGAAAACGTTTTAGGTCTATGTGGTGCAGATGTCCGGAAGGGAATAGATCTACCGGCGAGTGGAGGAGTATCTTCCAATTATCTAACCAAACCGTTCTTGCTAAAAAATACTTTGGTACGACTAATGACGATTACTATGTCAAGAGTAATGTTATCAGAACATATATTAGGGAATAATAAGGGAG
>BLSH010134394.1:2088273-2098483 GCA_018402905.1 Glandirana rugosa
ATTCAAGGGATTCCTGGGAGCCCACGTTCGGTAGACCCGGGCTAAACTCATTTTTCTCCTCAGTATTCACAAAGGAAATGGGGGGCTCAATTATGCAGAACCACAATGCTGGTCCTCACGACAAGTCACAGGAAACACCCCCATGGCTGACTGAGGATAAAATAAGGAATAGGCTGGAAAAACGGAATGCTAATAAGTCACCGGGCCCAGATGGCTTGCACCCGAGGGTCCTTAGGGAACTTAGCCAAGTTATTGCCAGACCCTTGTACCTAATCTTTAAGAACAGTTTTCTGACTGGTATGATACCAGCTGATTGGAGGAAAGCCAATGTGGTGCCAATATATAAAAAAGGACCAAGACATTTCCCCGGGAACTACAGACCAGTTAGCTTAACATCAATAATATGCAAGCTCTTGGAGGGAATAATAAGGGATTATATACAAGACTATTGTAATGAGAACTGTATCATTAGCAGTAATCAGCATGGTTTCATAAAAAATCGTTCTTGCCAAACCAATCTATTAACCTTCTATGAGGAGGTGAGCGGCCATCTAGATAAGGGAAGGCCTGTAGACGTGGTGTATCTGGATTTTGCAAAAGCATTTGATACAGTTCCCCATAAACGTTTACTGTACAAACTAAGGTCCCTCAACATGGATCAAAGGGTGAATACATGGATTGAAAACTGGTTACAGGGGCGAGTTCAGAGGGTGGTGATAAATGGGGAGTACTCAGAATGGTCTGGTGTAGAAAGTGGGGTTCCCCAGGGTTCTGTCCTGGGACCAATCCTCTTCAATTTATTCATAAATGATTTGGAGAACGGGGTGACCAGCTCAATCTCAATATTTGCGGATGATACCAAGCTAAGCAGGGCAATAAATTCTCCACAGGATGTGGAAACATTTCAAGAAGATATGAATAAATTAATGGGGTGGGCAGACAAGTGGCAAATGAGATTTAACGTAGAAAAATGTAAAGTAATGCATTTGGGTACCAAGAACATGAATGCAAACTACTCACTAGGGGGAGCACCTGGGAAATCGAGGATGGAAAAAGGATGGAAAAAGACCTAGGGGTCCTAGTGGAGAACAGGCTCAGCAGTGGCATGCAATGCCAAGCTGCTGCAAGCAAAGCTAACAAAATGTTGGCATGCATCAAGAAAGGGATTAACTTCAGGGATAAATCAATAATTCTCCCACTATACAAGTCCCTGGTGAGGCCGCACCTGGAGTATGCCGTCCAGTTCTGGGCACTGGTCCTCAAGAAGGATGTCCTGGTATTGGAGAGGGTTCAGAGAAGGGCAACAAAGCTAGTTCAGGGATTAGAGGACCTAAGTTATGAGGAAAGATTACAAGCACTGAACTTATTCTCTCTGGAGAAAAGACGCTTGAGAGGGGATATGATTTCAATGTACAAATACTGTACTGGTGACCCCGCTATAGGAGCAAAACTATTCAGCGCAAGGGAAAACACGAAGACACGTGGCCATTCGCTGAGAATGAAAGAAAGGCGGTTTAACCTTAAGATGCGTAGGGGTTTCTTTACAGTAAGATCAGTGAGAACGTGGAATTCTCTTCCAAAAACAGCGGTTTCTGCTGGTAGTATAGATAATTTAAAAAAATTATTAGATGCACAACTAAGGGACCACAACATTGGGGGATATACAACGTAATACTGACATAAAAAACACACATATGGGTTGGACTTGATGAACTCGTGTCTTTTTCCAGCCTCACTGACTATGTAACTACTGCTTTTAGGGACAGATTGCAGATAGATAGATAGGTAGAGATAACTACTACTACTGCTTTTAGGGACAGATTGCAGATCTCATCGTGCATTACAGAAAGATCTGACTGGACTAAGTAGAGTCTACTGCTTAGAGGGACAGATTATTATTCTAAAATCATCTCCTAATTCTATAGGGTCAGGTTCCTACTGTTGCTGTAAGGGACAGATTATTGTTCTAAAATCATTTTGCAGCCCTATAGCACTTTCCAGGGCTCTTTCACAGTCATTTTTGTGCCGAAAAGTTAGGGTCGGGGTTCGGGGTAAAGTTCGGGTCAAGTTTGGTACCGAACCCAGACTTTTTTCCGAAGTTCAGCCAAACCCGAACATCCACGGGTTCGATCAACTCTACTGATGGGCTACCCTGCAGCCAGCATGCTTTCTGAACATACACTTAGCACTGTGGAGGCTTTGATATAAAAAAAAAAAGAGGCTGTCTGCATCCAGGCACATTTGGCTTGCTGACTTGCTGCAGATGCCACAAATTAAGATTTGCATTGAATTTTGACTCCAAAAAATAGTTTCACCTTTCACTGCTGCAGGCCTGAAATAAATAACATCTCCTTTGCCTGAAGAAGGAGGTGGCACTTCAGAAGCACATTGAGCCCGCCCCATCCTGATTTGGACGCTTGCTAGCTCTGTGAGAGCAGGTGTAAGAGCTGGAGATGCTGCCAGTTATATACCTCCATACGGCGGGTCTGAGCTTATCCCCACAGCGGTCTACTCATCTTTCTTAGCGGCTGGCTGCTTGATTGGTGATCCACATCCCCTCTGTGTGCAGCTTGTAAGATACTTTTATGTAAGTGTATCAGAATAAAGTGTTACTTGTTTTTACTATCACACTGACCCAGGCATCCTCTTTCTGCTGTTTTTCCTCCTGCCACCATTGCCACCTCCTGCCTCCATGAGCACACAGTGCCCCCATTAACACCTCTTTATACCATTACTAGCCATACACTGTAGCCATCTCATGCCACCATTACCACCTCATATTGCTCCCACTGTTCTAGTCCATTGCAACAGTAATTTTGATTTGACAAACTTATTTTTTCTTCAGCAGTTTCCTAATTTTAAAAAAATTCTGTCCTATGCATGTATTTTTGTGCTTTTGTTTTTTGGCATTAACACCCAAAACCTATTTTTCTACAGTTGTTTCCCATTTGCAACAGTCGTAATCCTCTTGGAAGGGTCCATGCTGTCCTCTGCATGGATATTCGTGTTCGTCTACATGTCTTTCCACCAATAACACCCAAAACCTAATTTCCTGATGCCAACATGGCAGCATACTAGTGATATAGCTCCGCCTCTTGACCACTCCCTCAGGACCAGTGAATAGCATAAAAAAAGCATGGTTAGCCGCCCCCCCCATTCTTCTTTTTTTCCTCATACCTCCATGCACCAGTGAAGAGTAAGCAGTTCTATGTCCCTACCTCTGCCTCTGTGCAGTAGCCATCTGGGTTCAGCCTCTCCCAGTTCGGAGACCCAGTGCTTGGGCTGCTAAATTGCGCCAAAAATCCTGGGTGCCCATTCTGTGGGTCTTGATGGGTCCCTGCTGTGTTTCCTCTCTAGGAATGAAATCTGCCATTATGTAAGTGCCTGTGGGCTGAGGCTTGAGAGGGCCAGCTAGTTCATTCATTTTCCTTTTTTGGTTCCTTGCACCATACAGGGCTGTCTATCCCTTTTATTCTGTGCTGTCTCATATGTGTTCTCCCTTACCTTGATCTGTTTCTCTTTTGAGTGCCTCACGTGTCTCCATGTTTGTTTGTGTTCTGTTTGCCCATGTGGCTAGACCATGCTGCCTGGGGCATCTTGATGACATCATCGGGCTGTGCCGGCCATCTTGCTTATGGGAAAAAGCCCACTGTTGCTAGCAATGAGGGATGCAGTCCTAGGGGAGCTCCCCCTGCTGATTTTCAGCAGGTAGTTCACAAAAAAATGTGTGTGTGTGTATATATATATATATATATATATATATATATATATATATATATATATATATTTATTTATTTATTTTGGTAAAAAACAAAAAAACAAAAAAAAGAACTTTTATTTTCTGTTTGTTGTGAAGGCATATATTTTTTCTCCTCTCGTAATTTAATGTCAAAAGACCTTCTCTTTCTAGTGCTATTTTCCTTTCTGGCTATTCTCATTTCAGCTGGCCGTGCTATCTGTCCTAAAGCCATAAGTCAGTCACCGCTTATGCAAAAAGACCCTCAAATTCAAAGGTACGGGACCACCGTGTTGGTAAGTTTGCAGGAAAAGAGTGTCTCCTTATGCGGATTGCTTTGAGTGTTTTCAGCCCCGCATGATCATGTTCTCAAAAATCAAGAGCCAGGGAAAGGAGGACGGTATTCATAAGAGTGTAGCTGCAGATGCTGCACCCACTCAAGGGAAAAGGAAAAATCCTGCAGGGTCTGTGGCACAGCGCCTGTAGCCAATAGGCTGGTGAGAAAAGACTGCAGTTAACAGGTAACACCAAATATCTTTATTAATTATGATGCAAGATGTTAATTTGGCCCTGGCATGTGTCACTCAGCCACTCACACCTCTGCCTCTGTGCAGTAGCCGTCTGAAGTCAAGCCTCTCACAGTGCGAAGACTCAGTGCTTGGGCCGCTAAATTGTGCTAAAAAGCCTGGGTGCCCGTTCGGTGGGTCTTAATGGGGCCCTGCAGTGTTTCCTCTTTAGGAACGAAATCTTATTTAAGTGTCGGTGGGCTGAGGCTTGGGCTACCCTGGTGAGTAGGTAGCCTGCAGATAATAGCTCCTCTTCATCAGAGGAAGACCCGGAGCTGCTTGGTTTCAGTTATTTTGCCTTCGTGGAACAGTGGATCCAGGTGATCATGCAGGCCATTACATGGGTATAAAGACAAAGTCATATTTATGCTTTCTTCAAAACGGCACTTCCTTCTCCGTTTATGGAAGCATTTTAATCAGATGAATGGCAAAGTATAGAGAATGTTTCTCCTTTGATTGTGTATACAGGTTTTATCCTTGTCAGAGACCGGATATAGCATCACTGAAATCCATGCCCACAGTAAATGTGACTGTAGCCTAGTAACAAGGCGACCAACAGGGGTCTGCCGTCCGGCAGTTGCCCTTACCTGGGTGACTAGTGCTTTTTGGGTCCAGGAGACAGCCGTTGGAGAGGAAATCCATAACGCTGATATCATTCGAACCCTAGCCAAGATGAATGTGTCTGTGAACTTTATTGAAGAAGCAGCAATAATCTCAAGCAGGTGCCTGGCCATAGCAATGCTATACTCAGTCACGTCTAGGGGGGCCCTATGCTTGAGACCCTGGGCGGTGTCTTGCTTCCTAAAAACAAGATTGGTGAGGCACTTTATGGCAGAAGATCTCTGTTTGGTAGGAAACTGGAGATATCCATATCATAAGTGACAAGAGGTAAGTCCGATCTGCTCCCATAAGACCGGAAGCAAAAGGAAAAGAAAATGTTTCTCCCGGCAGGTTCCACTTCTCTAGGTCCAGCGAGCCTAGGGCCAGCTGTCAGGCCAGGGTCCCAGGTAGAGGATGTAAGGGAATGCAGGCAACCTTTCACAAGGTCCATAAGTGAAAATCCTTGGGTATACCAAAAGTACCCACTAAGCCCTTTTGACGAGAGCATCCCCAGACTCTTGAGGTAGGAGCCAGAGGGCGCACTTTATGGGTTTCTGGACAGCATGTTGTACAGATCCTTGGAGGAAGGTATTAGGCACTCATGGTCACCTAAGGGATTCCTCACTGCTTCTCCTGCAGACCATTTCTCTGCCAAATCTACCACAAAAGCGCGTGGGCTGCTACAATACTTACAGACACTTTAGACTCAGGGAGTCATTGTCCCGGTTCTATTCACAGGAAAGATTGCAAGTTTTCTACCCAACCCTGTTTGTAGTTCGCAGGGGACGGAGGCTAGTGTCCAGTTGTAGATTGAAAGAGGTTAAACCTTGTTGGCCCTCTTAGAGATCTTTAAGATGGAGTCCATTAAAACAGTACAGTTGGCTGGATGCTACTGCTGGGTTGTCAGGATGCCTATCCTCACATCCCAAATTTCCTTTTCTTTCCAAAATAAGTAAGTTTGGTGATTGATTAGACGCATCTCCACTTTAACAGCCCTGTTGATAAGTTAAGCATTTGTTGAAAGCTGTGGGTCTTAAACCCGTGACCCATTGGTTAAAGGTCTAAGCGCTTTGGACTCTTCCCCCCTTCAGCAAAATGACAGCCTGTTGGGCTTGAAGCTATCATCCGTCCATAAAGAGTCTAGGTGCTTTAAGCTACCTTGTGGCCTATAGATATTAAATATCTCTGAGAATGTTGGCAAGGGTCTCAGTGCCATGTCAGCTCCACTCAGAGAACAGGGTCTCCGGGTTTGTCACTACCTGGACGTCATTCAAGTTTCAACTAGGATTCTTAGCGCTAGGCAGGAAACAGGATCGAGCACAGTTGAAAAGTGTTACTCAGTAGCGGTCCACAGTGATGGAAGGACTCTGAGGAAGTCATGGCCCTTTTGAACCATTACACTGGATCACTGTTATGAATCATGTCGGCAAGACAGCCTGGGAGGCACACTGTGAGGGACTGTCGGTCAAGGAAAATGGACATTTCCAGCCAAAGAGGGTAGTCTCGAATGCGCTGGAAGTTCAAACAGCCTTTTTAGCACTTTGGCCTTGCTACACAGAATCAAGGGAAGACCAGTCTCCTTGCAGTTGAGCAACAGGGCAGCAGTTGCCTATATTCAGCTCCAGGGAGGAACTCTCCCTATCAGCAGTATGCTATTGAGAGAGGTGAAACCCATAACGTCTGTGACGGAAGATCACTGGATTTCCTTGGCCATTCACTTTAGAATACAGAAGACATTTCCCTATGCACATATGCAGACTGGGACTGCAAGCAGGGTGCTAATGTGTAATGGGTGCAATCTCTACTTGGCTGAGTGCTAGAAGGCACTCTACTTACAACATCTATGCCTAAATCTGGAGCAAGTTTGCATTATCTCCGTAGGATGAGACATTGATCCTACTGCCCCCAGCTTTTCTATACTTTCTCTAGGCCGGGTTTGACATGAGCCTTAGCCTATCCTCACTGAGCTGGCAAGTGTCAGCTATATTGGCAATAACAAATTTAAATGGGCCAAGAATCCTTCAGTCTGCACGACTTTTGAAGGCAGTCATAAGGATTCAGTCACAAACGGAAAGGAGTCTTGCTCTTGATTGGTGTTGCTGGATCTCTTGTCCGTTCAACCGTTTGCTCCAACAGAGCTGTATTTCGTGTGGGCCATTACCTACAAGGCAGTATCTATTGCAAAAACTTTAAGCAGAAGTTTGTCTGAGATTCAAGCTCTTGGAGCTTCAAAAAAAAAAAAAAGCTTTATTTTCGAAAAGAGTAGAGGGGTGTCTTGTAGGTCATCTTGTATCAAAGGTAGCAATAGCCCTCTATTTAACAGACATCTGGGAATTGCCTAAATTTCCAGAACATCGCACAGGAAAGTCACATGACCTGGACATTTTCAAAAACAAGCACCTGTCCACAATTGGTCTTTTCAGATCATCTAATAAGCCTTTTGTCATTCCAGCTGGGATCATTAAGGAAAGAGATTACTGCTTGGACTCTAGCAGGCTTGGTGGTGCAATTTAGGGCGAGGGGGCGTAAGCCTCGGTCAGCGGCGGTGCACTTTACAAAAGTGATTGCAGTCTCATAGGCAGCCCACTTGGGAGCATCTATAGTATCCATCTGTAGAAGTATCATGGTTATCCCAGCATACCTACTCAAACTTTACAGAGTAGACATAGGTGCCTTGTCATCAGAGGACTTTGTGGGAAGGACTATTCAGTCCACTGTCCCATCCTAATTAAAATATTGGTTTGGCAAGTAGAACCCACCCTGTCAGCTAGTTATTTATCACTAGTATGCTGCCATGTTGGCGTCAGGAAAACAGAAAATTGTATCAAATACTTACCGTAATTTTCCTTTCCTGACGCAAAACCATGACAGCATACGGGCCCACCCTGTGCGTTCCGATATGTGGCTTGTTACTAAGAATGGGGGGGTGGCTAACCATGCCTTTTTTTATGCTATTCACTGGTCCTGAGGGAGTGGTCAAGAGGCGGAGCTCTATCACTAATATGCTGCCATGGTTTGGCGGCAGTAAAGGAAAATTACGGTAAGTATTTGATACAATTTTCACTTTTTCCGCAGCTGTTTCTTAGTTGCAGAAAATGTAATATATCTTGGCAGGGTCCATCTTGTCCTCTTCGGATGCTACACACAAATCCAGGAAAAAAAATCAATTGGAGCAGAATCTTTCACATCTTTTAAATAATGTGCATTTTCTGGACTAATACATAGTTAGTCAGGTTGAAAAAAGACACAAGTCCATCCAGTTCAACCAAAAATAGGTAAGGCGGTATCAAAAAATATGGGGCTGGGCACTGCTCTGGGGAACAGGTAATTTTTAAGAAGAAGCTGACAATGAATGTCAATTGCTGATCATTTCAACCATTTCATATTTTTTCCCTAGGTAAATTCTATTTTTGCTCTAGAACATCCTAAATATAGAATTAAATAAAATGTTGTAGAGTCCCCTCAAAATGCTTGCCAAACCCTCTGAGTATGGTATGAATTTTTGTTTACAAGCTTTTATTAGAAGGTGGTTGTACAAAAACAAGCTGTCAAGGATTACATAAAAAAAATAATTGTATACAATATATAAAATTGACACATAATAGGGCAGACAATGGTAATAGCAGACACATAGGTGTCAAAGCGCAAATGTAGCATAAGGATTATTGATATTGTTGTATATGAGGGCAGAGAGAAAATGTATATTTAGGAATGATGGGTATTTGTATTTGAAAAGGTATTATCCCAATAGGTGTAAGCTGTCTAGTACTGAATGGTATAGGTATTCTGTTAATTTGACAGTGTTCATTCTATTCAGAACTTGATGCCAAGAGATATTTTTCGAGCGCCAATTACAAGCGATCATCCACTGAACAGCACTACAGAGAGAGTGGATGAGCCTGGAGCCATGTTTAGATATCCCTGGGATATTTTGATATAGAACGCAGATGTGAGGTGTGAGCGTGATCTGCTTTTTAGTTAGTTGGAAAATTGTTTGGGAGGTGAGCCTCCAAATTGGGTCCAGCTTGGGGCAGCTCCAAAATATGTGAAGAAGAGTGCCCAGCTCATTGCATTCTCTAAAGCATTCCTGGGATACATTTGGATAGAACCTATGGATTCTGTCTGGTGTCATGTACCAACGGATGAGTATTTTGGTTGGTGTATCTTTAAAAGCTGTGGATCTATTACATTTTCGCATGTTGTCGAATCTAAGGTACCATTCTTTAATTGAGATTGAACAGTCCAACTCAGATTCCCATTTCACCATAGCATGTGTTTTGGAGGATTGGGAGATCGTGGTTAGGTGTTTGTAGAGAAGGGAGATTAAACCTCTGCCTCTTGGAGTGTTAATACAAATATTTTCAAATGTTGTGAAAGGGGTGTTGAGTGTGAGAGAGCAGGACTTGTAGAAATATTCCTTAATTAGATTATATTGTGATTCATAGCTGGGGTGTAGGTTGTATTTTTTCGCAAGGTTGTTAAAGGATAGAAAAATATTATTTTCTGTAAAGGCTTTCAAAGTCAAGAGATTAAGACGTTTCCAAGGTTGATAGGTAGGGTTATCTTTTCTTAGGATATTTAATTCTGTATCTCCTACAAAAGGAGAATAGTGGGGGAGTTGGGGAGATCAGTTTGTATATGTCTTTGTATTTAAGCCAGAGTTGAAGTAAGTGTGAGATGATGGAATTACGTCAATAAAATTGTCTGGTTTTTGTCTTAGGGGACCACAGAGCCCCTTGGATGTAATGTGGGGAGATAGAGTTTGTTTCAAATGATAGCCAGGGGATATTTATGTTGTCATCGAACCATTGTGAGATATGAGTGAGTCTCGTTGCAATGTAGTACAACCAGATATTTGGTAATCCCGTGCCTCCTTCTTGTTGAGATCTGTAGAGTAGGTTTAGGTTACATCTGGGTTTTTTGCCTGCCCATATGAATTTATTGATGTCTTTTTGGATGGAAACAATTTTATATTTGGGGATATTTATTAGTAGGGAGCCAAAGTAATATAGGATTTTGGGTAGGATAATAATTTTAACTGCGCATATTCTGCCTAGAAAGGAGATGTGGAAGGATGTCCATTCTTTCAGCAATTTTCTAATTTGAGAGAAAAGATGCGGAAAGTTATGTTGATATAAGGATATGATTATTTATAGGGGTTTATATTTTAACAAAGGTAGGTTTTTCTGTAGTTATTTAAGTATACCCGTCCGTTTTTTGGGTCTACATTGGATTTGGATGAGATGTCTAGAGTTGTTCTTCCTCCGTGCCCTAATGGTTTATAGACCAACATGATGTAACGTTGCTC
>BLSH010134394.1:2101762-2136143 GCA_018402905.1 Glandirana rugosa
AGATAGGGCGTATTGCCATGACATGTATGACAGATGTTGGAGTGGCTTCCGTTTCTGAATGAGTAGTTTGAGCCGGATAATCTAGGTCTTGGGGTGAGGTTGTAGACAGTATGTACAGTACCGTTATGCGGGATAGATCATTTAAATGGAAAACCCCATCTATAACGAATGCGTGCATTTTGCAATACAGTTGTGACCTCTTTCATATTTCTCCCGCGTTCCAAGGTTGCAGGGGATATATCTGGAAATATCTGGATTCTGGCTCCATCTAAGTTGATGTTGGGGGAGTTTCTGGCTGCCCTCAATATCTCCTCTTTAATGAGGAAATCCTTGAGACAAAGTATAATGTCCCGTGGAGGTTTGTCTGCAGGGGGTTTGGGACGCAGAGCACGGTGAATTCTGTCGCACAGAAATGCAGCATCTTCTTTGTTAGGAATAAGAGAATGAAAAAGCTTCAGAATCGCAGAGTTGATTTCCGAAACAGATTCAGGGACACCGCGGATGCGCAAATTGTGTCTGCGATTGCGATTGTCCAAATCCTCGATTTGCGTCTGTGCGTACGCAAAATTTTCTGCCAATTGTTCAAAATCTCTTCTGAGATCACTGTGTGCTAGGGACAACTCATCATGTTTGGTTTCAAGTAAATCAGTTCTGTTGCCTAGCGAGGATATTTCCTGTGATAGGGCTAGTGTGGATTTGCTAGCTTCTGTATGGATTTTGTTAGCCAGCTTTTCATAGATTTTAGATAGACTTTCATCTAGGTCAGCCTTTGTTAGGGATCCAGGGTTGTTTTGTGAAACAGGGTACTCACTGTTTGTTGGTGAGGGCTCCGGGGGGGGAGAAGATTTATCCCCAGCTTTATCTGCTTTGAGCTTGGAAGCATGCTGTTGCTGTAGCTGAGCGGCGGCGCCATCTTGAGTCATCTTTGCTTTCTCCATAGAGCGGAGTAAGTAGGTGGTTAAGTGGCCTTGTGTGCGGCGATTCTCCTTCCCTTTTCTCCCAGGCATGCAGGGGGGCTTCAGGAAGACTTGTGCTGCATCTGGGCCCGGGGACCATGCAGAGAGGGGTCGTTATTGCCGTTGGAACGGGAGGAAATGGCGGAGCTCTCAGCAGAAACTTCCTGCCAGCGTCGCGCCGCGCATGCGCCCCCCTGGTATGAATTTTAAGGGGTTACGTGACACACAAAAAAAAAAATGTGAGCATTTATCCACCTCATATGCCCTCAACATAGGGGCCCCTGGCAAAGCACCTTGTCCCCATATTGATGGGGACAAGGGCCTCTCCCCCACAACTCTTGCTTGGTGGTTGTGAGGGTTTGTAGGTAGGGGGTTTATCTGGAAGCACCTTTTAACAATAAAACGGCCCCAAGTTACCACTTCTTCATGTGAATGAGAAATGGGCACATAGTACACGAAAAGTAAATAAACACACTTATATAGTTTATGACAAAAAAACTGAAGAAGAAAAAAAAATGCTATTGTCAACATACGTCCTACTTGTTGGCATGTCACCCACCGAATGGAAAGTCTGGTGGATAACAGTTATTAAACTAATATATACAAGAAGGAAGGGTCAATGACATCACTGGAACACTGCCCCTTTGCTTACATGACTGGGGATTCCCAGCCATGTAAGCCATGTAAGTGAATGGGGCCGGTGAAGTCACTGGTTGTTAAGGACTTGGCGGTGCCTGCACCCGCCAGTGTCCTTAGCAACCATTGACAGCAGGAATTCGCCATTTATAATACTGGTAATAATAACACTATTACACGTGATGTTTGGTTCCTGCCAAACATGGAAATGTTTGGTCCAAACACAGGTCAACCTTGAGCTCATCCCTATTTGAAACTAGTAACATCCAAAACCTTTTACCATGTTGGCCATTAACTAGTGAACATTACATTGCACCATCAATAAAATTAGAGAATAGCCTATTTATAAAATGAAGGTAACAAGCATTTGCCCATCCTTCACAATTTGTGACCAATTTTTTTTGTAATCCAGTTCCTATGATCATTATAGACATATTGTAGCATGACATTTGATTGAGGAATGTCAGAAAAAATACTGCACCCTAGATGGAGCTGACAATCACAGGAAATAATTGTATTAAGAAAAATATGGTCAGAATTGGTGAAGGATAAAGGAATGCTTGTCACATACATCCAACATTTTTTTTTTTTACAAGTGAGAGCCGGTTCACACATGAGCGGCGCGACTTGCAGGACAAAGCAAGTCGCCCCGTTCGTGGCGACCTCAGCGCGGCTTGCAAGGAGACTTCTTTACATAGAAGTCAATGCAAGTTGCGTTGAGGTCGCCCCGAAAATAGTGCAGGAACCTTTTTATAAGTCGGAGCGACCTGAGTCGCTCCTATTAGAACGGTTCAATTGCACTGCATGGGGACGACTTGTCAGGCGACTTGAGTCACCTGACAAGTCGCCTCAGTGTGAACCGGCTCTAAGAGTGTAAGCCTAGGTTCACACTGATGCAGTGTAAATTGAACCCGATTTGCTGTGTGATTTCAAGAAGCAGCTGCTGTGTAAGTTGATGCAGTTAAGATCTGATTCCAATGTGTTTTTTATGTAATTTGGACACAGCCACAATCTCTCTCTCTGTCTCCCTCTCTCTCCTACACTAGGACATGGTCCTGGGAGGTGAGGAAGAAAGGAAACACTTGAACAAAACATACTGGAATCATCTTACTTTAGGACAGATAAACGATCTGCATGCAGTTTCCACTTAACTCTATAGAATTAAAAATCAGACTGCACAACTAGGGGCGTTGCTAGGTGGGAAAGAGACCAGGGGCTGCAGCCCGAAGAAATGTGGCGTGGCTCGAGTCGGAGATGAACGAGGGATGGAGGAAGGAAGAAATAAAGAGAAAGGGAGGGTAGGGAAGAGAAGGAAGGAAAGATAGAAAGAGAGATGGAGGGACAGCAGGCCCAGATCCTACACCACAATAGAAATATGTGTATTCAAGAAGGTTTAACAATCAGCAGATAAAGATACTCCAAACACCTGGTGTTAGCGCTTCAATCATCCCGGAACCATGGTTGTTATGGTGTCAGGATGATTGACGTGCATCATTTCTAATATTACATTGTAATATAAAATGAAATAATTAAATTCACCATATTCATCATAAAGCAGAATCAGTGGGAGCCCCGAGTGTGTTACTTGCCACATCGCCTGCCACCAGATTCCATCAGGTGTCCCCAGTAGAGTTCCTCCTTCCATCAGGTGCCCCCAGCAGAGTCCCTCCTTACATCACAGGTGCCCCCAGAGGAGTTCCTCCTTCCATCAGGTGCCCCCAGTGGAGTTTCCCTCCTTCCATCAGGTGCCCCCAGCAGAGTGCCTCCTTACATCACAGGTGCCCCCAGTGGAGTTCCTCCTTCCATCAGGTGCCCCAGTGCCAGCAGAGTCCCTCCTTACAACAGGTGCCCCCCACATCACAGGTGCCCCCCGCAGAATCCCTCCTTATATTACAGGTGTCCCCCAGCACCAGCGGAGTCCCTCCTTACATCACTGGTGCCCCCAGCAGAGTCCCTCCTTACATCACAGGTGCTCCCAACAGAGTGCCTCCTTACTATCACAGGTGCCCCCAGCAGAGTGCCTCCTTATATCACAGGTGTCCCCAGCGGAGTGCCTCCTTACATCACAGGTGTTCCCCAGCAGAGTCTCTCCTTACATCACAGGTGTCCCACAGCGGAGACTCTCCTTACATCCCAGGTGTCCCCCAATGCAGTCTCTCCTTACATCACATGTGTCCCCCAGCGGAGTCTCTCCATACATCACAGGTGTCCCCCAGCGGAGTCTCTCTCTCTGTGTGTGAGCAGTGTGAGGAGCGGTGATGCGGGGCGAGCAGAGAGATGATGTCATCTCTGCTCGACCGCCCCTCGCTTCTCATCCTCAGGCCACCCACCCGCTCCTCCACCAAGCCACCCACTCCTTCACCAAGCAGCCCACTCCTCCACCAAGCAGCCTGCCACTCCTCCACCAAGCCACCCACACCTTCACCAAGCCGCCTGCCCGCCCACTCCTCCACCAAGCCGCCTGCCCCCCCACTCCTCCACCAAGCCCCCCGCTCCTCTACCAAGCCGCTCGCTCCTGCACCAAGCTGCCCGCCCCTCCACCAAGCTCCCCTCTCCTCCACCAAGCCGTCCACTCCTCCAACAAGCCACCTGCCCGCCCGCTCGTCCATCAAGCCACCCGCCCACCTGCTCCTCCATCAAGCAGCCCGCCCGCTTCTCCATGTTAGGGACCCCGACACTCGAGGCTATGGCCATTAGATTCGGTGCTGTAGCCTCGATAGCCACACCCTGGCGATGCCCCTGCGCACAACAATAAACTTAAACAGGACCCAACCACTTGCCGACCACAATACATATATATACGTTGCAGTTTGCAAGTGGTTTACCAGGGTTATGGCTGGTTATCAGCCATAACCCTAATATCTTTTTCTTCAGCCAGCGTCTGGCTTTCTCATGACAGTGCTCTGAGTGGCTTACACTTTCAGCCTTACTCAGGCCCTTTTCTGTCTCCTACAGACCATTCTCTCACAAACATTTGGACCATACACTTAGCAACCCCCTGCTGCTCTGGCTCCCAACTTTCTCCTGGGTTAACAACACCCTGGTGGGGCATCACCCTGCTACAATATAAAGTTGTAGCACTACCCTCATAGGAATACTCTCTCTTGCTTTAACTCTTCAGCCAGGCACACAGTATTTTCCACAGCCAGGCACACACTTGGGCTAATTTCTTGAATAATCAGTCAAGGGGTTTTGGTTGTTTTTGATGTTTTATTTGAGAACTTGGATATGGAAGGAAATGTAGTGGAATACTTCAGATTCAACTAATTACAGGGAGGAAAACTTATTTAACTTTAATGTGAAATTCCTATTTGCAGCAACATGCACTCTTGAGCAATTCCTCTATGAGAAGGACAGACTATTGCTCTTCAGGACACTAGCCAGTATTTCCTTTCTGCTGTACCCAGTAGCTGATATTCCTAGCACAAAGGGTAGCCCACAAAAGAACAGGCTCCTAGGTCTTTGGTCTGTACTCATAGGAGTAGGGTTGCCACATCATCCCTTTAATCCAAGACATACATTAATTACACAGGTTCTGTGGCTAATTGAATGCAGATGGGACACAAAGTGAGTTTAGCCTCAGAACTTGTGTAATTCATATGTGTCCTGGATTAAAGGGATGATGTGGCAACCCTACATAGGAGTAGGGTTGCCACATCATCCCTTTAATCCAGGACACATATGAATTACACAGGTTCTGAGGCTAATTTAATGCAGCTAAGGCACCAAGTGAGCTTAATTACCAGCTTAATCAGCCACAGAACCTGTGTAATTCATATTAGGGTTGCCACATCATCCCTTTAATCCAGGACACATATCAATAGCGCAGGTTTTGTGGCTGATTAAGGTGGTAATTAAACTCATTTGGTGTCTCATCTGCAATAAATTAGCCTCAGACCCTGTGTAATTCATGTGTCCTGGATTAAAGGGATGATGTGGCAACCCTATTTCATATATGTCATGGATTAAAGGGATGATGTGGCAACCCTACATAGGAGTCTCAAACAGCTCCCCTTAGTCAACTCTTTAGAACACATGGGTCTCTAGCTTCCAGGCCTCCACCCTGAGGCCGCATGGCAGCAGGTACTGAGGAGTGCAAGGCACCCCTCCTCAACTGTGCTCTCCTCTCCAGGCAAAGACCACTTCCTGTGTCTCCTCACTGAATATAAATATGCCTTCCCAGCATAGGGCCCTATGCCTGCAATTGGCTGGGATGGCATCCATATTCATGCCACTGATCTGCATGAGTCACTCCTGTCCACCCAGCAATTTCCAAAACTGCCTGGATACAGATGAATCAATGCAAATCCAGTAACACTTGTTAGACACGCAAGACTCCCTGGCTGCATCAATTCAGTCTCCTTGTTAGACATGAAATCTACTATATTTTATCTTAGTTTCCTGTTAAGCAGGAGACCACACTATGCTAACTATATACATACACTGTATTTAGGCTAGATTTGTTGACCTGCTTAAAAAAAAACTACAACTGAGTTAATATTTTTTGGGTCACTAACCTGCAACAATTCAGAAAGAACAGGATGATCTTCAGCATACTTGTCTCAGGCTAGTATTTCAGAAAGTACAGAAACCACTAAATCAGCATGCCAGTCAGGCAAATAGCATTTTTATAAAGCCTCAGCAATGATACCATCCAGTAAATGATCAGTTTCCTTCAAAGTGAAGCTCCAGTGAAACTTTTTTTTTTGCAGCGTAGTAGGGAAGTGTTGCTTTCTCTTTATTTTCTGTGCCCTCGATCTTTACTTGCTCTTTACTTTCTGTGTCCCCATTAGAGAGTTATCTCTCGCCTCCTGTCCTGCAGACTACAGAGATAGAAAAGGAAGATGTTCTCACTGGGGTTACAGACCTGACAGACTTACTAGACTTTTTTCATTCATTTTAAAACCAACAAAAACATTGGATTTTTTATTAGTGAAGACAGAACACAAAACAGTTTACAAAATCTAGTTACCCATAGCAACCATTCAGACTTCACTTGTATCTGTTTAGTCAGAACAGTAATAAATGACTGTTTCTGCTGAGCATTCTTTTGTCTTAAAAACAACCCAGAGCCTGGCATTCTGCTGCCCCAAGAAAGAGTGAAGTATGCACTTCAGCCTACCCTGGACTATAATCATAATTAAAGCAGAACTCTGGGCAAAAACTTTTTCCCATGCCCTTGTTGTTGATCTCCTACCTTCACCAACGATGCCACCCATGTTCTTCTGAGCTCTGTAGTTCATCTGTAATAGCCTGCTGATTTTACAGAAAAACCCTTAATCCCCAGGGGTTTCCTGCTTGTAAGACTGGTGGCTGCTTCTTCCAGTACTCTCAGCCATCTATTTTGGCTCTTCCCATTTGTAATCCTATCTACAGCAAGCAGGGATGTACTTCTGTCCCCGCTTGCTGTAGTGGGCGGAGGGGTAGCATAGACCCCCAGTCTGTACCGCCCATAGAGATGGTTTCCTCCTCCTCCTCTGCTCTCTGCCAGCACAGCCCCCAACACCCCCCGCCACCGGCCGCCCACAAACCATCCACCCACCTGTCACTGCTGCACAAGATCGTTAGGAGAGATGCCGGATGACACAGAGTGGCAATCTCCCGCGTGACAGATCTTGTACGTAAAACTCCAGCTGTTGTAAAGTCCTGCCTCCTGAACTGGCATTGGACCAGGGTGCTGTCTGTCACAATGCTGGTCCAGGAGGCAGGGCTTTACAACGGCTGGATTTTTACCTACAAGATCTGTCACACCGGGAGATTGTGGCTCTGTGTCATCAGGCCAGCTCTCCTAACAATCCCTGCTGCACAGATGGGCACATATACACTGCACAGGTGGGCACCGACAGGCTGCACAGATATGCTGCACTGATGGGCACTGAGGAGACTGCACTAAGGTGGCACTGATAAGGCAGCACTGATGGGTACTGAGGCAGCACTGATGAGGCTGCATTTATGGGCACCGATGAGGCTGCATTGATAAGCTGCACTGATGGGCACTGATAAACTGCACTGAGGCGGCACTGAGGATACTGCACTTATGAGCACTGACAAGCTGCACTGATGGGCACTGATGAGATAGCTCTGATGGGCACTGAGGCAGCACTGATGAGGCTGCACTTATGGACACTGATAAGCTGAATTGATGAGGCAACACTGATTGGCACTGATAAACTGCACTGAGGCATCACTGATGAGGCTGCACTTATGGGCACTGATAAGGCTGCACTGATGGGCACTGCTGAGAAAGCACTGATAAACTGCACTGAAGCATCACTGATGAGGCTGCACTGATGGGCACTGAGGCAACACTGATGAGGCTGCACTGATGGACAATGATAAACTGCACTAATGGGCACTGATAAACCGCACTGATGGGCACTGAGACAGCACTGATAAGGCTGCACTTATGGGCACTGATGAGGCTGCACTGATGTGGCAGCACTGATGGGCTGGAGTTTTACCTACAAGATCTGTCACACTGGGAGATTGTGTCTCTGTGTGCAGCATTGCTGAGGCAGCACTGATGGACACTGATAAACTGCACTTAGGTGGCACTAATGAGGCTGCACTGATGGACACCGAGGCAACACTGATGGGCATTGATTAACTGCACTGATGGGCACTGAGAAACTACACTGATGGGCACTGAGACTGCACTGATGGGGCTGCACTTTTGGGCACTGATAAGCTTCACTGATGAACACTGACAAACTGCACTGAGGTGGCACTGATGAGGCTACACTGATGGGCACTGACGCTGCACTGATGAGGCTGCACTGATGAGCACTAACAAACTGCACTGATGGGCATTGCGGCTGCACTGATAGGCACTGAGATGGCACTGATGAGGCTGCATTGATAAGCTGCACTGATGGGCACTGATAAACTGCACTGAGGAGACTGCACTTATGAGCACTGACAAGCTGCACTGATGGGCACTGATGAGATAGCTCTGATAAACTGCACTGAAGCATCACTGATGAGGCTGCACTGATGGGCACTGAGGCAACACTGATGAGGCTGCACTGATGGACAATGATAAACTGCACTAATGGGCACTGATAAACCGCACTGATGGGCACTGAGACAGCACTGATAAGGCTGCACTTATGGGCACTGATGAGGCTGCACTGATGGGGCAGCACTGATGGGCTGGAGTTTTACCTACAAGATCTGTCACACTGGGAGATTGTGTCTCTGTGTGCAGCATTGCTGAGGCAGCACTGATGGACACTGATAAACTGCACTTAGGTGGCACTAATGAGGCTGCACTGATGGGCACTGAGGCAGCACTGATGGGCATTGATAAACTGCACTGATGGGGCAGCATTTGATGGGCACTGAGGCAGCACTGATGGGCATTGATAAACTGCACTGATGAGGCTGCATTTATGGGCGCTGATGAGGCTGCACTTATGGGAGCTGATGAGGCTGCACATATGGGAGCTGATGAGGCTGCTCTGATGGGTACTGATGAGGCTGCACTGATTAGCAGTGGAAACCGTCCACTGCCCTACTAACACTGTCCACTGCCAAATATCTTTAGGAGGGGTTTCCACCATCCCTGCAAAGTTTCATTTTTTTATGTCATTTAATTTTTTTTGCATTGAATTGCAGTGATTGTGGGAGGGACACTAGGCCTGTACATGTTAAATGTGAACAAGCCCACTTCAACATTAAGCCTCATCAGTGCCCATAAGTGCAGCCTCATCAGTGCCATCTCAGCGCCCATCAGTGCAGTTTATTAGTGCCCATCAGTGCAGCCTATCAGTGCAGCATTAATGCCCATCAGTGCAGTTTGTCATTGCTCATCAGTGAAGCCTCATCAGTGCAGCATCAGTGTAGCCTCATCAGTGCCACCTCAGAGCAGTTTATCAGTGCCCATCAGTGCTGCCTCATCAGCACAACTTATCAGTGCCCAAAAGTGCAGCCTCATCAGTGCTGCCTCAGTGCTCATCATTGCAGCCTCATCAGTGCCATCTCAGTGCAGTTTATCAGTGTCAATTAGTGCTCCCTCAGCAATGCTGCACACAGAGCCACAATCTCCTGGTGTGACAGATCTTGTAGGTAAAACTCCAGCCCATCAGTGCTACCTCATCAGTGCCTATAAGTGCAGCCTCATCAGTGCCATCTCAGTGCCCATCCGTGCGGTTCACCAGTGCTCATCAGTGCCCGTTAGTGCAGTTTATCAGTGCCCATCAGTGCAGCCTCAACAGTGCAGCCTCATCAGTGATGACTCAATGGTAAGGAATTTCACAAATGTACAGGTGCTGGTCATATAATTAGAATATCATCAAAAAGTTTATTAATTTGACTAATTCCATTCAAAAAGTGAAACTTGTATATTATATTCATTCATTACACACAAACTGATATATTTCAAATGTTTATTTCTTTTAATTTTGATGATTATAACTGACACCTAAGGAAAATCCCAAATTCAGTATCTCAGAAAATTAGAATAGTGTGAAAAGGTTCAATATTGAAGACATCTGGTGCCACACTCTGATCAGCTAATTAACTCAAAACAGCTGGAAAGACCTTTAAATGGTCTCTTGGTCTAGTTCTGTAGGCTACACAATCATGGGGAAGACTGCTGGCTTGACAGTTGTCCAAAAGACGACCATTGACCTTGCACGAGGAGAGCATTGCAAAAGAGGCTGGCTGTTCACAGAGCTCTGTGTCCAAGCACATTAATAGAGATGCTAAGGGAAGGAAAAGATGTGGTAGAAAAAAAGTGTACAGGGATAACCCTGGAGAGGATTGTGAAACAAAACCCATTGAAAAATGTGGGGGAGATTCACAAAGAGTGGACTGCAGCTGGAGTCAGTGCTTCAAGAACCACTACGCGCAGACGTATGCAAAACATGGGTTTCAGCTGTCGCATTCCTTGTGTCAAGCCACTCTTGAACAACATACAGCATCAGAAGCGTCTCGTCTGGGCTAAAGTCAAAAAGGACTGGACTGCTGCTGAGTGGTCCAAAGTTATGTTCTCTGATGAAAGTAAATTTTGCATTTCCTTTGGAAATCAGGGTCCCAGAGTCTGGAGGAAGAGAGGAGAGGCACACAATCCATGTTGCTTGAGGTCCAGTGTAAAGTTTCCACAGTCAGTGATGGTTTGGGGTGCCATGTCATCTGCTGGTGTTGGTCCACTGTGTTTTCTGAGGTCCAAGGTCAACGCAGCTGTATACCAGGACGTTTTAGAGCACTTCATGCTTCCTGCTGCTGACCAACTATATGGAGATGCAGATTTCATTTTCCAACAGGACTTGGCACCTGCACACAGTGCCAAAGCTACCAGTACCTAGTTTAAGGACCATGGCATCCCTGTTCTTAATTGGCCAGCAAACTCGCCTGACCTTAACCCCATAGAAAATCTATGGGGTATTGTGAAGAGGAACATGCGATATGCCAGACCCAGCAATACAGAAGAGCTGAAGGCCACTATCAGAGCAACCTGGGCTCTCATAAAACCTGAGCAGTGCCATAGACTGATAGACTCCATGCCACGGTGCATTGCTGCAGTAACTCAGGCAAAAGGAGCCACAACTAAGTATTGAGTGCTGTACATGCTCATACTTTTCATGTTCATACTTTTCAGTTGGCCGAGTGTTCTAATAATCCTTTCTTTTTACTGGTCTTAAATAGAGTTGAGCGGACACCTGGATGTTCGGGTTCGTCTGGTTCAGCCAAACTTCACGTAAAAGTTCGGGTTCGGTACCAAACTTGAACCCCATTGAAGTAAGTGGTGACCCAAACTTTTGGGCACAAAAATGGCTGTAAAAAAGTAATGGAAAGGGCTAGAGGGCTGCAAAAGGAAGCAAAATGGGGGTAAGGAGTAGGACAAGTGCCCTATATACAAATGTGGATAGGAAATTACTAAAAATCACATAAAAAAATAAAAATGGGAGGAGGAGGTGGATGTGGAGTAGGAGCCTAGAGGTTAATTATATGTATGTGTTAAGCCTAGAGGTTGACTAGGCCGTGACCATGGCAGTGTAGGTGGAAGTGGCGGTGGTGGAGGAGGAGGAGGTAGCCAACACTGTTATTTGTTTGTTTGTTTTTTTTTTCTAATTGGGGTAGCCCCCAAAATATTGAGACATATTAAAAAAAAAACAATGTTTGAGGCTGCTCTAAATGTTTATTCTGCACAAGGTACTTGTCTTGTGGGATCCATGCCTTGTTCATTTTAATAAACGTTAGCTTGTCCACGTTGGCTGTGGACAGGCGGCTGCACTTGTCTGTGATAACGCCCCCTGCCATGCTAAACACATGTTCAGACAATACACTGGCTGCAGGGCAGGCCAGCACCTCCAAGGCATAAAGGGCAAGCTCAGGCCATGTGCCCAATTTGGAGACCCAGAAGCTGAATGGGGCAGACGCATCAGTCAGTACGTGTAGGTGTGTGCACACATACTGTTCCACCATGTTGCTGAAATGCTGCCTCCTGCTAAGACGTTGCCTATCAGCTGGTGGTGCTGTTTGTTGTGGCGGGCTGCTGACAAAGCTTTTCCACATTTCGGCCATACTAACCCTGGCTTCTGAGGTGCTGGCAGTGTCACAGCTATGTTGGCGACCTCTTCTTCCTCCTCCGCCTTCGCCTTGTGCTTCCACAGAGCCCCCAGTGTCATTTGGGAATGCCCTCAACAGCGCGTCTACCAGCGTGCGCTAGTAGTCGCGCATCTTCCGATCACGCTCCAGTGAGGGAATTAAGGATGGCGCGTTGTCCTTGTAACGGGAATCCAGCAGGGTGGCCACTCAGTAATAGGCACAAGTTAAAATGTGGGCAACTGGGCTGTCGTTGAGCAGGCACTGCAGCATGTAGTCGCTCATGTGTGCCAGGCTGCCCAGAGGCAAAGACAAGCTGTCCTCTGTGGGAGGTGTATCATCTGTGTCCTCCGTATCCCCCCAGCCATGCTCCAGTGATGCCCAGGAGCTGCGTTGGGTGCCACCCTGCTGTGAACATGGTTCCTCCTCCTCCTCTTCATCTTCCTCATCCTCCAGAACTGTGCCCTGGCTTGAAAATTTTTTACCTGGCCTATGCTGGTGCAGGAACCCACCCTCTGAGCCAATTGTGAATGACTGGCCTGATAACCGTGGAAATGACCCCTCTCCCTCCTCCTCTTCCTCCTGTGCCACATCCTTTTCCATTATCGCCCAAAGTGTTTTTTCAAGGAGACATAGAAGTGGGATAGTAATGCTGAGAACAGCATCATCGGCACTGGCCATGTTGGTGGAGTACTCAAAACACCGCAATATGGTACACAGGTCTCGCATGGAGGCCCACTCATTGGTGGGGAAGTGGTGCTGTTCCGCAGAGCGACTGACCCATGCGTGCTGCAGCTGAAACTCCACTATTGCCTGCTGCTGCTCGCACAGTCTCTCCAGCATGTGCAAGGTGGAGTTCCACCTTGAGGGCACATAGCATAGGAGGCAGTGAGTGGGAAGGCCGAAGTTCCGCTGCGGTGCAGACAGGCGAGCAGCAGCAGGGTGAGAATGCCCAAAGCGCGCACAGACGGCCCGCACTTTTTGCAGCAGCTCTGACATATCCGGGGAGTTTTTTAGAAATTTCTGCACCACCAAATTCAGCACATGTGCCAGGCGAAGGGATGTGCGTCAAACTGGCTAGGCCCAAAGCTACTACGAGATTTCACCCATTATCGCACACCACCAGGCCAGACATGAGGCTCAGTGGCAACAATCATTCATCGGTCTGTTGTTCAATGCCCTTCCACAGCTCCTGCACAGTGTGGGGTTTATCCCACAAACATATCAGTTTTAAAACAGCCTGCTGTCGTTTCCCCCTGGATGTGCTGAAGTTGGTGGTGAAGGTGCTACGCTGAGTGGATGAGGAGGTGGTAGAGGAGGAGAGGAGGAAGCGCAGTAGGAGGAGGAGGCAACAGGAGACAAAGAGAAAAGCCCTGCAATCCTCGGTGGTGGAAGGACATGTGCAAAACGGCTAGCCACCTCAGGCCCACCCGCCACTACATTTGCCCAGTGTGCAGTTAGCGAGATATAGCGTCCCTGCCCATGCTTACTGGTCCACGTATCAGTGGTTATGTGGAGCTAGCCACAGATGGTGTTGTGCAGTGCACACTTGATCTCGTCCCCAAATTGTTTGTGCAGGGAAGGGATGGCTCACCTGGAAAAGCAGTGGCGGCTGGGAACCACGTACTGTGGGACAGCCAACGCCAACAGGTTTTTATATTTCAATATTTTTATTGAAATTTATCATACATGACAAAGTAACTTATGCAAAAGAATTTTCCATTTCCATACCGACAGTTCTCATAGTAAATGTACAAATTTATACCGATAGTGGAAACAAAAAAAAAAGTAGTATAATCATTTATGATAATATAAGAGGCCTCGTAAGGATCAAGAAAATCATAACAGTGTGTCCTATTGAGGACTGGTTAAACTAGTAAAACAAACAACATAAGATAAGGCATTAGAGATTAAATTCAGTATCATTGCGCCCTGACGTTCCTTGAGAGGGTCAGAAGGAGGTCATTAATAGACAGGAACCATAAATAACCTTATTATGTTAATTAAGAAAATCTGAGATTGTAAATAGAGATACCTGCATAGAATCGAACCAACTGTGCCAGAGTTTACCAACTAGCCCCAAACATCTAGAGAACCCTCGGTAGCTGTGGAACATATTAACTAAATTTCAGTGAGGTCCTGAAAGAACACACGTGGTAAAGCATAGAAAATCTAACAGACTAACAGAGAGAGCCTCAAGTCGTGAGCGTTAACAGAAGCCATATAGAAATGCTCATGAATATAGGATGTTGGCAAAGTCAACCATCAGCAGAAACCATGTAACTAAATTGGTGCCCTCCAGTTTAGGTCTTATAGGTATGGCAGCCCTCATTAAATTCACTTTTAAGCACATCTGGACAGGAGAAGACCAGAGAGAGATCCCCCAGACCCTCGGCACCCCCGATGGGAACTAGCTGTGCCGAGAGATGGGGACTCCCCCCTTCCTAGAGCGCCGCTTCAAAGGGACACAATCCCCAATCAAATCCTAAAGTTGTCTCTGCTGAGTCATAGAAAGATAGTAAGAACCACAATGGATGCTTTAACCTTCTGTCAAATGCTTGCGTTCCCTACCGCCGTCTGGAACAAAGTGGTAGCAGTTGGCACAATGAGGAAGAAAAAAAAAGGAGAGAAATAAGGAAAGGACAAGAAAAGGGGAGGATAGCCGTGAAGAGAGTGGGTATAGCGAGATAGATGCTGACTCTATCATTAGCTCAGAGAGCTTGAGGTCCTGGAATGCCAGGAGTTAGAGAAACTCCAACAAAAGTCGCCCATGGTTCCCAGATCAGTTCAAATTTGTGCAGGTTATCTGTTAAGATGCTAGCTAACCTCTCTTGTGTCATTAACCAGGAGATTTTTCGAATAGCTGCTTTTAAAGAAAACCGCTCTTGTTTCCACGCCCTTGCTATTGTAATCTTGGCTCCCAGTAATATGAAATGAATTAATTTCCTGTTAGTTTTTGTAGTATTGGGGATATATTCATTTAAAAGGGCGATAGTAGGGGACCTTGGTAGTTTGCATCCTGTTACCTTTTGAATAAGACGGAATATTTAGGACCAGAAAGACCGTATTCTTGGGCACTCCCACCAAACATGGGCCATGGTGCCCTTAGGAAGACAACCCCTGAAGCATAGAGGATCAACCGTTGGGTAGAATTTAGTCAGTCTAGCTGGCGTGAGGTACCATCTCATCATTACTTTCACACTAGCTTCAGATATAGTGGTGTTCAGGAAGCCCTTGTAGGATTTGAAGCAAGCGGCCTGCCATCTATCAAGGTCCCAATCAAACTGAAAGTCTGATTCCCAGTTAATCATAAAGGCTGATTTCTTAACGGGAAGAGTGAGTGCTTCATATATGACCGAGATACCACCCTTCTGCCATGATGGCTCACCACACCAAAGTTCATAATCAGTAAAATTAGGGGGGAATGCTTTATCTCTCCAAATTTTGTGAAGAAAATTGGATATTTTGTTAAATCTAAATTTCTCAGAGTCAGGGAGCTCCAGTTTGTTTACACAGTATTTTAGAGTGATCGTGCCGGGAGCCGTGAAGAAGTGTCCTATGCGGAATAGCCCCTTGTTTAGCCACCATTGAGAGGCTTTAATATTTAACCCCGGGGGGAAATCTGGGTTATGAAAGAGGTGCGCTAATGGTTTGACTGAGGACACTAAGGACAGGAGATGTCTGATTTTATCCCACAGGGCCAGCTCATTAGAGAGTGTGGGGGCCAAAATTGGAGGTCTATCTTTAGAGGGACACCATAAGAGAAAATCTAGTGTGTGCCGCGGGGTGG
The DNA here is from genome assembly GCA_018402905.1 of Glandirana rugosa. Lineage (NCBI taxonomy): Eukaryota > Metazoa > Chordata > Amphibia > Anura > Ranidae > Glandirana > Glandirana rugosa. The sequence continues at coordinate 2,117,693 of BLSH010134394.1, forward strand.
CCTGCCTCTCTATCCGCACCCAGTCCTGCTTCTCCTGTCTAGAGTAAATAGAAGACAATTGTGCCAGCCTGGCAGCTTGAAAATATTTCACTAGATGGGGTAGACCTAGTCCTCCCCTCCGTCTATGATGAAATAGGGTATGTTGGGGGATCCTATACCCTGAGTTCCCCCAGATGAATTTAAGGATTCTACTTTGAAATGAGGAAAGGTGATCCTTCCGGATTGGGACGGGTAGAGAGCGAAAAAGGTAGAGGAGTCTAGGCAGTAGGGTCATTTTCACTGAGTTAATTCTCCCCAGCCATGAGATATCCTGCTTAGACCAAAGCTTGAGATCATCCTTGAGCTTGCGGAACATCGGAGGATAGTTACTACCATAAAGGGTTTCATATTTAGACGTGAGGTTGATCCCCAAGTATTTAATTGAGGTGACGCTCCACCTAAACTTGAAATCCGTCTTAAGATTAGCAATTATCTCAGGAGGTAGAGAGACATTCAGGGCCTGGGATTTAGTGTAATTAACCCGGAGCCCCGAAATCTCAGAGAAATTTTTAAGGAGCTGGCATAAGATGGGGAGAGAGGACATCGGGGAAGTTATGAAAACTAGTAGATCATCAGCAAATAATCCACTTTTGTGTTCCTGCTGTCCGCATTGCACCCCTTTGATGTATTGATTTTCTCTAATGGCTATGGCAAGAGTCTCTATCGCAATAGCGGATAGTAACAGGGATAATGGGCAGCCCTGCCTAGCGCCTGTTTTAATTGGAAAGGATTTGGATTAGAATCCTTGCAATTTAATCATAGCTTGTGGGAAAGAGTATAGTGTGCTGATAAGGCCTAGGAACCTCTCACCAAATCCCCAATGCTTCAAAAGGGAAAACAGATAAGTCCATGAAACTGAGTCAAACGCCTTACAGGTCCAGGGAGAGCAACATCCCCTTCTGAACTGGCCCTCCTGTCCAATTGGATTGAAGTATGGAAACTATATTGATTGCCCTTCTAACTTGGTCGGGACCCTGTCGACCTGGTATGAATCCCACCTGGTCTTTGTAGATGTATAGACCAATGAATGATGCTAGACGGTTCTCCATTATTTTAGTCAGAATTTTCAGGTCGTTATTTATGAGGGAGATAGGGCGGTAATTGTCTATGTCTTCTGGGTTTTTCTCAGGTTTAGGGATCAGAGTGATGTATGCAGTGTTTAAGTGCGTCTCAACAGGGTCCCCTTTCATTTTGGAATTAAAAAATTTCGCCATATGAGGAGCCAATGTTTTAGCAAATGTTTTGTAGTAGGGGCTTGGAAGGCCATCGGGTCCAGGGGCTGAGCCCTGTTTGAGGTCCTTGATGACCCCCATTACCTCCTCCTCGGAGATTACTTCATCCATTATATCTCTGTGTTGGTCTGAGAGAAGGGGCAGTGGGATGTCACCAAGGAACCGGGCTATGTTTTCTGCATTCTCGTCCATCCCTGGGCTGTATAGGTTCTCATAAAATTTTTGAAAGGCCCCAATAACTATATTGGGGTTGGAGGAAGGGGGGTTACCGTCCGCCCTAATTTTGGGCATAGATAGATGCCTTACACGGGGGGTAAGCTTCCTTGCCAGTAAGGAACCCATTTTATTACCCTGAGTATAGAATTTGTTTTTAGACCTTCTCTGCTTTCGTTGTGAGTGCAAGATTAAGCTCTAACTTCACCCTATCTAGTTTATCTAAAAGTGACTATGAGGGGTGCACCTTGTGTTCTGCTTTAATTACCGTGAAAGACTCCTCTAGCTTCTTCAAGGAAAATCCTCTCTCTTTTTTGATCCTGGATGCCATCTGAATAAATGTACTTCTAATAAAGGCTTTATGGGGCGCCCAAACTGATTCTACAGAGGTATCCCCTGTCATGTTAGTGGAGAAGTATTCTTGGAGACTTTTATCGATTTCGGTGGCATTTACTGGGTCGGTCAGTAACGACTCATTAAGTCTCCAGTGCGGTTTATGAAACATTCTGGACTGGATACAGATAGACAGCGACACTAGAGAATGGTCCGATAGGGCTGTATCTTGAATGTAGGCTTCCGGTATGGAAGGCAAGGTATAGGAGGGAGTTAACAGGTGGTCAATTTTAAAATATGAATTGTGAGGGCTGGAGAAATGAGTAAAATCCCTACTAGAGGGATGCTTATCCCGCCAGACATCAATTAAGTTATATGAATGGAGGAGTTTGGCTATTCGTAAACTGACTCTGGTTGAACGCAAAAGTTGGTTGCCTAGGGGTCTTGTTTTATCTAAAGATTGGTCGAAGGCCACATTAGAGTCGCCTCCAAATATTATTGTACCCTTTAACAAGGGGAAAAGGGCCGCTAACATTTTCTGAAAGAACTTCAGCTGACCCTTATTGGGGGCGTAGTACGAAATAAGTGAAATGATTTGCCCATCAATAATACCCTTTACTAGAATATACCTTCCCTCTGGGTCCCTAACATCTGAAAGCCATGTGAAGTTGCAGTTTTTGGAGAATAAAATAGCTACTCCTTTGGTTTTAGATTCAGCGTTAGCTAAGAAAAAGCGCGGAGAATAGGGGTGGAGGAACTTAGGATTGTAATGGTGCTGGAAAATGAGTTTCTTGGAGCATTAGGATATCTAATTTCAGGGATTTATAGTGGTTGCAAATATTTTTGCGTTTTATGGGGGAGTTAAGTCCCTGAACATTGTGGGTGGCGACCCTAACAGGGATTTGTGGGAGGTCAGCCATCATTCTTGGTGCAGTGGGTGCTTATGTTAGTAAGGTCACTCACCCTTCCCTGGATGTTCCCGTTATCCGGGGATCCAGAGCGCGTCCTGAGAACAGAGCACTGATCAGCATCCACTCTAGAAAGAAAGAAGGAAATAAGGGGGGGAAGAGAAAGTGAAACTAGAAATACCAAAAAGGTTGTTAAACAATTTGAACCAAACTCGACAGTTAAGTAGCCCTGAAAAGGGCCATTTTCTCCAACTAAGGGATTTGCGACCAAGGGGGGAGAAAAAATAGAGCCCTTGGACACCCTTTGGTAGAGACCAAAAAGTCTGGCTAGTACCGCCAGACAGCCTATCTCTGAACTGCCTCGAGAGGTCAGAGAGATAGGCAGAGGCACAGGGGGACCACCCCCCGCCATGGAGCCCTGTGAAAAAATGATCATGAACAATAATAAAATATGATAACGTATAGTCCTATCTTATGTAAGGTCTTAAAACTGACCACAAGACCTTGGTTACCTCCTACCTGGGGAGGATCAATTGCCACCCCCTCTGATCCCGACCTGTGGAGACCTCCCCTCCCCCCATGATTAGGGGGGGAAGCCTCCCCAGGAGGGGACCCCTTATGAGGAGGTAGGTCCAAAAAGGATATAAAAGGTAAACCTGAAAAGTATGGGAGGACCTTTAGTGCACTTCACCCCTAACTTTGACTCTATGGTATTGGAGAGCCTTTAGCTCAAAACATTCAAACAGCATGAAAAGTAAGTAAATGTTAACTGAACCATGGTCCTTCAGGCCTGCATTAAGAAGATCATGAGTCCAAAGCTCTCCCTAGATGCTAAAGGGGGACATAAATCAGTGAAGGCCCCAAAAAAAAAAGGGGGGAAAAGTTGTTGAAAGACCAAAAACAGAACGGGAAGTCCGGGGAGAGAACGTTTTCCCAGAGCTGTAGTCCTACAAATTAGAAGCCAAATATTTCTAGCCTGGGTCCCAAGTCATGGGGGGCCATTTTCTTTCGCTCGCTTTGACTTGGCCTTCATCCAGAGAGGGGTCCTGGGGCTGGTGGGAGACAGTCTCTTGGACGAGCTGGTGTTATTGGAGGTGTCCATATCAGATTCCTGGGATATCAGTTTCAGATGGAGGAAAAGTCTCTCCCCCTCTTGTAGAGAAGAGAAGGCATACTCCCGACCTTTGAGGGGAAATTTAACAGCAAATGGAAAGGACCACTTATATTTAATTTCCTTCTCCGTTAACACTGCCAGAAGGGGTTTCAATGCTCTCCTTTTCTGTATTGTAGATGGTGCCAGATCGGCAAAAATTTGAACAGTTTGCCCTTTGAAGAGAATCTTGGCAGTGGTTCTGGACTGTCCCATGACCCCTTCCTTTATAGCGTAAAAATGGGGCTTGACAATTATGTCCCTTGGGGTGCCATCTTTCCGGAGAGGTCCTAGAGCTCTGTGAGCCCTGTCCAGTTCTAAACGGTGTTTAGCAGTGTCTGGCAGTAAGTTGGTGATCAAATTTTGTATAGCGTCAGGGATGTCCTTGATCTCCTTCGGTAGGCCTCTCACTCTAAAATTATATCGTCTAGACCTATTTTCTAGGTTGTCGATTCTCGAGAGGACCGTATCTAATTGATCCTATAAGGAGCCGATAAGATCTGAATTCTGGTTAGATATTGCCGCAGTTGAGTCTAGCTTATCCTCGATTGCTTCAATCCTGACCCCCAGCATTTGAAAATCCAATTTGATCTCTCCTGTTATAGTGGCAACCGTATTTGCTAGTCCCCTTTCTAGAAGAGAAGAGAATTTATGGTAGAGATCTTCCACTTGTAAAGAAATGCTAGGGCTGGGGGGGCTGGGTAATGCTAGAGCTGGACTGCTAGGCCCCAGTGGAGGAGAGGAAAGTTCCCCCTGGATGCAGCCTAGTAGTGATTCTGTGGAGGAGGGGGATGGCGTGGCATGCTGTAAGATGCCTCCCTGTGCTCCTGGGGAGTAAGTCAGCAAAGCAGGCGATAGTACTTGCCTGGAATCCGGGCGTATTGAGCAGCCAGGGCTCTCCGATCGTAGGCCTTCCATGCCTCCTGTAGCTGCGGCCGGAGTGGCGGCCATCTTGGTACACCCCCGAGATTAAGCCGCGGTGAAAAGCAGGCTCAGGTCCTTCTTTGCGGCCGGTGCTGACATGCAGGGGGGATGCAGCCTTGCCTGAGGAACTGGACTCCCCGTTCTGGGTGCAACCCGCTGGGCTGTGGTGTCAGGGCGGGCTCCGATGGCGGATGGTAGCACGGAGCTCCCGGCTCAAGCAGCCATGCTAGGAGACCCGCGCATGCGCACTCCGCCATCAGGTTTTTAAAACTGTCCATGTCCACCAGACGGAATGACAGCATTTCAAAGGCCAGGAATTATAAAATGCTGGCATTCAGGGCCAGGGATCGCGGGTGGGTAGGGGGGTACTTCCTCTTTCTTTCCAGTGTTTGGGAGATGGAGAGCTGTAAGCTTCCATGGGACCTTGTGGAAATGCTTGGGAACGGTGGCGGACATGGTGGCATTGCTGTCACATTGTCTGTTTGCTGGGTGGCAGGTGACATTGGCAATGTAGAGGTTGGGAAAGAGGCTGAGGCAGCAGCAGAAGAGGAAGCAGGAGGAGGCCGAGACCTTTCTTGGATTTTGAGGTACTTATTCCACCACAGCAAGTGCTTTGAATTTAGATGCCTGGTCATGCAGGTTGTGCTCAGGTTTAGAACTTTTATGCCTCGCTTCAGGGTCTCATTGCACAGTGTGCAAACCACTCATGTCTTGTAGTCAGCACATTGTCTGAAGTACTACCACGCCGGGGAAAGCCTTTGAGCTGCCTTTAGGGTGTGCTAGGTCCCTGGGTGTGGTGGGTAGTAGCAGGCATATTCTCTAGGGGACGCTTGCTCCGCTTTTGCAACCTACTTTCTCTTTTGCTGTGCTGGTGCCTCTGTACGACCACCACCTCTTCCTCCAAACTGCACACGTCACTCGCATGACCTTCATTCCATGTGGGGTCTAGGACCTCATCATCCTCCACATCATCTTCCACCCACCCTTCACCACTTTCCTCCTTGTCAGTCTGCACACCGTGGAAAGCCGTAGCAGTTGGCACCTGTGTTTCGTCATCATCAGAGATGTGCTGCGGTTGTGTTTCCATGTCCTCATCCTGCAACAGAAGTGGTTTGGCATCGGTGCACTCAATGTCTTCCACTTCTGGGGCAGGGCTATGTGGATGGCCCATGGAAAGCACAGCAGCAGAGTCATCAAAAAGCATAAGAGACTGCTGCATGACTTGGGGCTCAGACTGCTTGGCTGATTTACAAGGGAAGGTGTTTCACTTGTGCGTGTAGCTGGCACAGATCGACCACGTCCTCTCCTTGCAACAGGAGCTTCAGCAACACCAGCAGCACCACGACCACGTCCCTTATTTGATGCTCTCCTCATTCTGGACACAAATGTACTATGTAGCACTATTTATTAATACTAAAAAAAAAAAAAAATTATTATTCTTTTTTTTTAATAAAAAGAAAATTGTAGATGCACTTTTTATTTTTGTGCAAGAAATAGACCGCTCACACCAACAGAAGGAACCTCTCCACGGCTCATCCCAGCAGCAGGAACCTTACCCTACACCAGTATGAGATGATTGTAGAACGATAATCTGTCTTTCACAGCACCGACAGGAACCTGTGCCTACTGCAGTATGAGATGATTTTAGAACAATAATCTCCCCCTCACAGCACCGACAGGAACCTCTCCCTAATGCAGTAGTAGATGATTTTAGAACGATAAACTCTCCCTCAGAGCACACACAGGAACCTGTCCCTAATGCAGTAGTAGATGGTTTTAGAACGATAATCTCTCCCTCAGAGCACCAACAGGAACCTCTCCCTAATGCAGTAGTAGATGGTTTTAGTATGATAATCTCTGCATCAGAGCACCAACAGGAACCTCTCCCTAATGCAGTAGTAGATGGTTTTAGAATGAAAATTTCTCCCTCAGAGCACCAACAGGAACCTCTCCCTAATGCAGCAGTAGATGGTTTTAGAATGATAATCTCTCCCTCAGAGCACCAACAGGACCCTGTCCCTAATGCAGTAGTAGATGGTTTTAGAATGATAATCTATCCCTCAGAGCACCAACAGGAACCTCTCCCTAATGCAGTAGTAGATGGTTTTATAACGATAAACTCTCCCTCAGAGCACCAACAGGAACCTCGCCCTAATGCAGTAGTAGATGGTTTTATAATGATAAATTCTCTCTCAGAGCACCAACAGGAACCTGACCCTAATGCAGTAGTAGATGGTTTTAGAATGATAATCTCTCCCTCAGAGCACCAACAGGAACCTCTCCTAATGCAGTAGTAGATGGTTTTAGAACGATAAACTCCCCCTCAGAGCACCAACAGGAGCCTCTCCCTAATGCAGTAGGAGATGGTTTTAAAACGATAAACTCTCCCTCAGACCACCAACAGGAACCTCTCCATAATGCAGTAGGAGATGGTTTTAGAACGATAAAGTCTCCCTCAGAACATCAAAAGGAACCTCTCCCTAATGCAGTAGGAGAAGGTTTTAGAATGATAAACTCTCCCTCAGAGCACCAACAGGTAGCTCTCCCTAATGCAGTAGTAGATGGTTTTATAACGGAAAACTCTCCCTCAGAGCACCAACAGGAACCTCTCCCTAATGCAGTAGTAGATGGTTTTATAACGATAAACTCTCCCTCAGAGCACCAACAGGAACCTCTCTCTAATGCAGTAGGAGATGGTTTTAGAATGCTAATCTCTCCCTCAGAGCACCAACAGGAACCTGTCCCTAATGCAGCAGTAGATGGTTTTAGAATGATAATCTCTCCCTCAGAGCAACAACAGGAACCTGTCCCTAATGCAGTAGTAGATGGTTTTAGAACAATAATCACCCCCTCAGAGCACCAACAGGAACCTCTCCCTAATGCAGTAGTAGATGGTTTTAGAATGATAATCTCTCCCTCAGAGCACCAACAGGAACCTGTCCCTAGTGCAGTATTAGATGGTATTAGAATGATAATCTCTCCCTCAGAGCACCAACAGGAACCTCTCCCTAATGCAGTAGTAGATGGTTTTAGAATGATAATCTATCCCTCAGAGCACCAACAGGAACCTGTCCCTAATGCAGCAGTAGATGGTTTTAGAATGATAATCTCTGCCTCAGATCAACAACAGGAACCTGTCCCTAATGCAGTAGTAGATGGTTTTAGAACGATAATCTCTCCCTCAGAGCACCAACAGGAACCTCTCCCTAATGCAGTAGTAGATGGTTTTAGAATGATAAACTCTCCCTCAGAGCACCAACAGGAACCTCTCCCTAATGCAGTAGTAGATGGTTTTAGTATGATAATCTCTGCCTCAGATCACCAACAGGAACCTCTCCCTAATGCAGTAGTAGATGGTTTTAGAATGATAATCTCTCCCTCAGAGCACCAACAGGAACCTGTCCCTAATGCAGTAGTAGATGGTTATAGAATGATAATCTCTCCCTCAGAGCACCAACTGGAACCTGCCCCTAATGCAGTCGTAGATGGTTTTAGAATGATAATCTCTCCCTCAGAGCACCAATAGGAACCTGTCCCTAATGCAGTAGTAGATGGTTTTAGAACGATAATCTCTCCCTCAGAGCACCAACAGGAACGTCTCCCTAATGCACTATAAGATGATTCTGAACGCTAATGTCTCCCTCACAGCACAGACAGGAACGTCTCCCTAATGCACTATAAGATGGTTCTGAACGCTAATGTCTCCCTCACAGCACCGCCATGAAGCTCTCCCTACTCTAGTCTGAGATGATCTGACACGCGGAGCAACGTGACTCCAGCCTCATATAGAGGCTGGGTCACATGATGCACTGGCCAATCACAGCCATGCCATTAGTAGGTATGGCTGTGATGGCTTCTAAGGGCAAACTGGTGAAAAGCTTGTTGATTGGCTGCCCAGCAGCTATAGAAAAGGTGCCAAAAATACCCAAATACCAAACCGGGACTTTTTTTCAAATGTCCGGGTTCTGGGCATGGACACCCTAGAGTCCTGTACGGACCCGAACTTTACAGTCTGGGTTCGCTCAACTCTAGTCTTAAGTAATATTCTAATTTTCTGAGATACTGAATTTGGGATTTTCCTTAGTTGTCAGTTATAATCATCAAAATTAAAAGAAATAAACATTTGAAATATATCAGTCTGTGTGTAATGAATGAAAGAACAAAAAAGCAGTGCCTCTAAGTGCAGTATGTCGACCATTTAATGTATTAAAACAATGTGTGATACACTCACAAATGTAGATGAACACAGACAGGGGTGTTGCTCTGGGGCCATCTGCTCAGACCCGAGGACGGACACAGCTGTATCCTGTTGTAGGTTCCGAACCCTGGACATACTGGTGTCTTCCAGCGTGTACGAAGGAGCGGTGCACAAACTGCAGGGTGAGCTGGAGGATCGTCACTTCCGGGTGCTGGAGAGCAGGGATCGTGCGCGTTCGGACCATCCGTGGTCCTTCGTCAGGCAAATACTGCTTTGCCTGACTAAGGACCACGGATGGTCCGAACGCGCGCGATCCCCACTCTCCAGCACCCAAAGGTGACGATCCTCCAGCTCAGCCTGCAGTTTGTGTACCGCTCCTTCGTACACGCTGGAAGCCACCAGTGTGTCCAGGCTCCGGCACCAACAACCTGATACAGCTGTGTCCGTCCTCGGGTCTGAGTGGCCCCAGATCAACACCCCTGCCTGTGTTCATCTACATTTGTGAGTGTATCACACATTGTTTTAATACATTAAATGGTCGACATACTGCACTTAGAGGCGCTGCTTTTTTGTCCTTAAAAAATATTCTGTGTGCAGCAGCCCCCTCAGCCCTCCTAATTCTTATCTGAGACCCATCTAGATCCAGAAATGTTGCAGGAGTGTCTCGGCTGCCTGGGACTCCCCTCATTGGCTGAGACAGCAGCGTGGTGCCAATGGCTCCTGCTGCTGTCAATCAAAGTCAGTCAGCCAATGAGGAGAGAAAGGGGGCAGGGCCAGGCCTTGGCTCTGTGTGTGAATGGACACAGTGAACTGTGGCTAGGCACGGGTGCCCCCATAGTAAGCTGCTTGCTGTGGGGGCACACAACAGGAGGGAGGAGGCCAAGAACACCAAAGAGGGACCAGAGAAGAGGAGGATCAGGGCTGCTCTTTGCAAAACCACTACACAGGGCAGGTAAGTATAACATGTTTGTTAATTTTAACAAAAAAAAAGACACTTCAACCACTTCAGATCCACGCTATAGCCGATTGATGGCTACAGCGCGGATCTGAAATGCCGGGAGGCCGTCAATAGACATCCTCCCCTTTTGCGCGTGCCAGGCGCGCTCTCGCTGGTGGCGTGCGTGTGCCCCCGGGTCGGGCAGACTCGATGTCCGCCAGAGACCCGCGATCCCTTCACGGAGAGCCGCTCTGTGAAGGGGGCATGACAGATCTACTGATCCCTGTAATCGGGATAAGTTAGATCCATTATGTCCCTGTTATCGCCGCCCCCACACAGTTAGTACACATACAGGGAACACATTTAACCCCTTCACTGCCCCCTTAGTGTTAACCCCTTCCCTGCCAATGACATTTATACAGTAATCAGTGTCAATTTTTAGATCTGATCGCTGTATAAATGTCATTGGTCCCAAAAAAGTGTCAAAACAATGTGTGATACACTCACAAATGTAGATGAACACAGACAGGGGTGTTGCTCTGGGGCCATCTGCTCAGACCCGAGGACAGACACAGCTGTATCCTGTTGTAGGTTCCGAAGCCTGGACACACTGGTGGCTTCCAGCGTGTACGAAGGAGCGGTACACAAACTGCAGGGTGAGCTGGAGGATCGTCACTTCCGGGTGCTGGAGAGCAGGGATCGTGCGCGTTCGGACCATCCGTGGTCCTTCGTCAGGCAAATACTGCTTTGCCTGACTAAGGACCACGGATGGTCCGAACGCGCGCGATCCCCACTCTCCAGCACCCAAAGGTGACGATCCTCCAGCTCAGCCTGCAGTTTGTGTACCGCTCCTTCGTACACGCTGGAAGCCACCAGTGTGTCCAGGCTCCGGCACCAACAACCTGATACAGCTGTGTCCGTCCTCGGGTCTGAGCGGCCCCAGATCAACACCCCTGCCTGTGTTCATCTACATTTGTGAGTGTATCACACATTGTTTTAATACATTAAATGGTCGACATACTGCACTTAGAGGCGCTGCTTTTTTGTCCTTTCATTCCTTTTCTCCAGAGTTCTCCTGCTCTTTACAAGTGTGCAGCCTCTAGGAGCATTTCACATCATCCATTGGACTTTTTAAAGACTTTTTAAAAGACCTTTTAAGACTAAGGCCCCTTTCACACACACGGACCGTTTGTCCGTTTTTCATCCATCCGTTGATGGATGAAAAACGGACATCAATGCATCTCTATGGAAAAACGGATGACAACTGATGATCATTCATTTGCATCCGTTTTCATCCGCTTCCGTCAGCATCCGTTTTTTTGAACGGATGAAAGTCCTATTTTTCATCCATCAAAAAAACGGATCGGATGAAAAACGGATGTAAACTGACGAACGGTCAGTTTTTCATCCGTTTTTGCATTGGTAGTGAATGTAAAAAAAAACTGATGAAAAACTGATGACCACAGATGAAAAAACGGATGAGAAAAAACGGATGAAAAACGGATGAACTGATAAACTGATAAACTGATGAACTGATGAACGGTCCGTGTGTGTGAAAGGACCCTAACTGTTGCTGTGTTAGGTGCTGTTCCTGCCCAATGTTTCACAGCCTATTGCTTATCTCATGTACAGCCTTACTGGCTGGTGAGCGCATTGTGTACCATTGTCTTTTTCTGTGTGTAATGAATGAATATAATATACAAGTTTCCATTTTTGAATGGAATTAGTGAAATAAATCAACTTTTTGATGATATTCTAATTATATGACCAGCACCTGTAATAACTGTTTTTGTGTTTTGTGTAGGGGGTGTACTGATGGAGGATTTTTTGCAGATCCCAAAATTCTGCTTTAAATTTTGATATTTTAAAATGTATTTTTGATTTGAATTGCATTTTTAAAAAACTGACTTTCAAGTATATGGATATTAAGTTCTCCAGCTAGGTGCATAATGCTATAAATGTTGTCAAATGTTATATATAACAAAAAAAATTATATCATTTCAGTCTAGACTTTACCAAAATGGTCCATAAATTTCTGATTCTTTGCAACATTAAGCTGCTCCACCACAAATGTTAATTGCAAGCTTAAATTCAACTCAAAGGCAGCAATGAGTCTGATTATTCATTCCAAAGAGCACAGTATATCAGCGCTAACAACCTTCCAGCAATGCATTGTGCTGGCTACCTGTTTGTACAAGGAAACAATGAAGACGTTTCCCTAAAGATACGCTTTAAATAACTCAAGTGATGTCAAACATGCATTTTGGCATTCTGTGGGGAGATTCGATAAAACTGGTGCACAACAGAATCTGGTGCAGCTGTGTATAGTAACTAATCAGCTTCTAACTTCAACTTGTTCAATTAACCCTTGACAAGCTGATTACTTACTGTGCACAGCTGCACCAGATTATGTGTGCACTACTTTGAGTACATTTCCTCCACTGTTTTTTTTTTAATACAATGAAGTTCTGTTTGTCTGTTCCCTTCTATGCTACATCAGAACAGTATAGAAATTGGAAAAGATCACTCTAAAAGATACCATACATGGCTGGAATTTCATCTAATTTATGCTGTATCAGACAAAATTTGAGCTGCGGTTGCCCCTGTCTGCACCATCCTGTGATACTAGGGGCAATAGTTCAGTTGACTTTTGTTAAATAAGCTAGATGGAAAATTGTCAGCCAAACAGTGCCTGTATTCAGTGAGATACAGGCACTGACTGGGTATTCTGACAGCTGCGGGTGCCAGTTGTCAGCTTCAAGGATATTATAGCCAGAACGGAAGATTCATCCATCTTTGCTGTTTAGCCTGCTGGCAGAACTAAAGAAATACTATGCTTTAAAGTGGTTATAAAGGCAGAGTTTTTTTTAATCTTAATGCATTCTATGCATTAAGATAAAAAATATTCTGTGTGCAGCAGCCCCCTCAGCCCTCCTAATTCTTATCTGAGACCCATCTAGATCCAGAAATGTTGCAGGAGTGTCTCGGCTGCCTGGGACTCCCCTCATTGGCTGAGACAGCAGCGTGGTGCCAATGGCTCCTGCTGCTGTCAATCAAAGTCAGTCAGCCGATGAGGAGAGAAAGGGGGCAGGGCCAGGCCTTGGCTCTGTGTGTGAATGGACACAGTGAACTGTGGCTAGGCACGGGTGCCCCCATAGTAAGCTGCTTGCTGTGGGGGCACACAACAGGAGGGAGGAGGCCAAGAACACCGAAGAGGGACCAGAGAAGAGGAGGATCAGGGCTGCTCTTTGCAAAACCACTACACAGGGCAGGTAAGTATAACATGTTTGTTATTTTTAACTAAAAAAAAGACACTTCAACCACTTCAGATCCACGCTATAGCCGATTGATGGCTACAGCGCGGATCTGAAATGCCGGGAGGCCGTCAATAGACATCCTCCCCTTTTGTGCGTGCCAGGCGCGCTCTCGCTGGTGGCGAGCGTGTGCCCCCGGGTCGGGCAGACTCGATGTCCGCCAGAGACCCGCGATCCCTTCACAGAGAGCCGCTCTGTGAAGGGGGCATGACAGATCTACTGATCCCTGTGATCGGGATAAGTTAGATCCATTATGTCCCTGTTATCGCCGCCCCCACACAGTTAGTACACATACAGGGAACACATTTAACCCCTTCACTGCCCCCTTAGTGTTAACCCCTTCCCTGCCAATGACATTTATACAGTAATCAGTGTCAATTTTTAGATCTGATCGCTGTATAAATGTCATTGGTCCCAAAAAAGTGTCAAAAACGTCCGCCACAATATCGCAGTCCCAATAAAAATTGCAGATCCCCGCCATTACCAGTAAAAAATAAATAAATGATAAAAACAATATAAACCAATGTCCATAGTTGTAGGCGCTATAACTTTTGCTAAACCCAATCAAAATATGCTTATTGCGATTTTTTTTTTACCAAAAATATGTAGAAGAATACATATCGGCCTAAACTGATGAATACATTTTATTTTTTATTTTTTTATTTTTGGATATTTATTATAGCAAAAAGTAAAAAATATTGTTCTTTTTTCAAAATCGTCACTCTTTGTTTGTTTATAGCACAAAAAATAAAAACTGCAGAGGTGATCAAATAGCACCAAAAGAAAGCTCTATTTGTGGGAAAAAAGCACGTCAATTTTGTTTGGGTACAACACTGCACAACCGAGCAATTGTCATTCAGAGAGTGAAAGTGCCGAAAACTGAAAATTGGTCCGGGCAGGAGGGGGGTTTAAGTGCCCAGTAAGGAAGTGGTTAAGGTAAAAAAAAAACTTTCATGTCACAGGATCCCCTCACCCCCTTTATACTTACCTGAGACTGATTTTGATCCAGCGCTGTCATGAGCAGCGGCTCTCTCTACTCTTTCTCTCTGGCAGATTGATAGCAGTGGGAGCCATTATCAATCTAGTTTTTTGACTATCGGGCCGACCCACACTGTTTGTGTCAATGGATGCAGACAGGGTGGCTCGGGAGCAAGCCTGCACAAGTGCCACCCTAGAAAGTGGTGAGGGAGGTGCCAGAAGTGCAGGCAGGTGATCCCAAAAGAGGAGCATTGGGGCTGCTTTGTGCAAAACCATTGCACAAAGCAAGTAAGTATGACATACTTAAGAAAATATAAAGCTTTACAATCACTTTAAGAGAAATTCCAGGCAAATTTCTGAATTGTTAATTCTATAGCGCATTCTTATTCTGTTATCACATTTCTTTGTTATTGACTCTAGCCACAATACAAACATCCCCTTCATATATTCAGCTACAGGTTTGTAGAAGAGTCATGTGTTGAGCTCTCTCTGTGGTTAACACATCACCAATCAGGTTCAAACTTTCAAGGCAGGAGTAGAGTTGAGCAGACACCTGGATGTTTGGGTTCGTCTGGTTCAGCAGAACTTTGCGGAAAAGTTTGGGTTCGGGACCAAACTTGACCCGAACTTGACCCCAGACCCCGAACCCCATTGAAGTCAATGGTGACCAGAACTTTTGGGCACAAAAATGGCTGTAAAAAGTGCTGGAAAGGGCTAGAGGGCTGCAAAAGGAAGCAAAATGGAGGTAAGAGTAGGACAAGTGCCCTGCAAACAAATGTGGATAGGGAAATAACTTAAAATCACATAAAAAAAAAAATGGGAGGAGGAGGTGGATGTGGAGTAGGAGCCTAGAGGTTGACTAGGCCGTGACCGTGTAGGTGGAAGTGGTGGTGGAGGAGGAGGTAGCCAAAACTGTTTTTAATTTGTTTGTTTCTTTTTCTAATTGGGGTAGCCCCCAAAATATTGAGACATATTAAAAAAAACAAGTATACCAATGGCTGTATGAGGCCGGTCTAAATGTCTATTCTGCACAAGGTACAGACAAGTCTTGTGGGATCCATGCCTGGTTCATTTTTTTTTTTTTTTTGACATACTTTATTGGGTTTTGATAAAGTAGTAGTACAGAGATTACAAAATTGTAAACATATCAAGGTAGAAAACAGAGAAAGAACTCCATATCGGAGCGTACATCTTCGTCCCGAAGGACTGACAATTAACAATGACCAATTACATAAAAAAATAACTTAGGTACATTCGATGTGTTAGTAATGAGTCAGCATAAGAAGCCAAAGCTTACAGAAAGAGCGTTGGTTGTTTGCCTTTTGTAGGTGATGTCTTTCAATCCGTTTGTGTCCAAGGGGGGTTAAATGGGGGGGGTGCGAGGGGAGCTGAGGGTACCACCCATAGGAGTAGCTGACAGCCCTGGGTTAGTTGTTGATAGTTTTGTCGGTTCAGAGAGACCGACCCTAGGTAGAATAAGGGCTCTGTTAAGATCAGAAGTTAAGGTTAGATATCTTGAGTTTCCCCAGAGAATTGGTTAAGTCATTTTTCAAATACCACTCCGAAAGTCGGAAGGGTTCCATGAAATTATTCAATTCCGCCTGATCTAGTGAATGTTCCAAGAAGTTTCTCCATCTTGTAAAAAACTTCTGGGAGTTTATAAATTTGAGGTTGATGACATCCTGTTTTTCCAAGAGGAGCAGAGAGAATAGTCCCTGCTCGACTTGTTTCAGACTTGGAGGAGACTGATGTACCCAGGCCTGCATAATGGATTTTCTCGCCGTCAGAAGGCATAGGTGGGTCCAGTTCGAGGGGGAGGGAGTCGGGGAGGAGGTAGGGGGTGTCGGGTGAGTCGCACTGAAGAGACATAGAAGAGGGTCTTTGGGTAAGTTACTGCCACTTATTTGGCCTATAAAAACGATGAGGTTGTCCCAGAATTTGGAGATCGAATTGCATTCCCAAAGTCTGTGATAGAGTGTTGGTCTAGTGGTTTGGCACCAGGGGCAAATGCCTTGGCGCGTGTGCCCAGGGGGGTAGATCATTGGGAGGTAGGCTCTGTGCGCTATTTTGAACTGAATTTCTCTCCAGTTTTCAGCCTGTATTAGTGAGCACACTTTTTTATATCCTGCGAGAATCAACTTAGGGGCTTGTGGATTTTGGAGTATTGGGCTCCACTGTTGAAATTGGTTAATGGCGTACTTATCAGCATGATGCTGTATCAGGTGTCCGTAAATATGAGAGATCTTATATTTGCCATTGGCAATGAGGGAGTCCAGAAAGGACGGGCTGAAAGGATTCTGGGGTCCTCTCGGACATGGCTGTAGGAATGAGCGAATTTGCAAGTAATGGAAGAAGTGGGAGATTGGTAGGGAAAATTCTTCCCTTAAGGCAGAGAATGGTTTTAACGAGGTAAAGTCTGGGGTGAAAAGCTGATGAATCATGATTAGCCCTTTATCTTTCCATGAACGATAAGCTCTTGAATCAAGGGAAGGGGGGAAGAGGGGGTTATTTAAAATGGGAAGATGTGATGAGTATGTAGGGGATACGTGTAGTATTTTCCTCATTTCTCTCCATGCCAGTATGGTGTCCCTGAGGAGTAGGTTATCTTTTAATACCCCAGATGACGGCTGTTGGAGCCGAAACGCGTCGGGTGTCCAGACCCTTCTTGTCACTTTTATCTTGAGAGCTCTCTTACTATTTTTAAATTGTGAGTATCATTCCGTTTTTGCGCAATAAATTTTCATGTTATACAATATCACACTATTGCGCCTTTTTTTCCTTCCTATATTGCACACGGCTGTGGTATACTGTTTGAGAGAATCTATCTTGAACGAGTTGGATCATCCAGCCTGGCAAGGAATCTCTTCTTGGCTTCCCGGACCATAAGGATTGATGACAACAACCCTAGATTGCCTGGATCGACCAATCTTTCCATATACCCTCTGATCGGATCGTGCGGATGATGGGAGATCACCACTGGCATAATCTATGTGCTTCTGGTAAGCATATATATTTATCAGTTTTGGATTCAATTGCATGAATATTCATTGGCAAGCTTACCCCTTTCAGAAGAAGAAACTTTCTTTGTTATAATTAACATTCCCTCATCAGTATAGTCTCTTCAGTGACATTTGTACTTGATTCATTCATTTTCTTTTCATAAAACGCATTGAGGATCCTTCATTTTGGGCGCTGCGGTTCTTATAGATACTATCTTTTATGTGGGGGGGGAGGGAGCTCACCTTGGCATGTAGGGATGCGGGAAGGCTATAGGGTAAGGCTGCTTCCCTTTCCAAAGGAAAGTTGGAATAGGTGGATCTTTCCGTTATCCAGTCTAGGCAATTCCTTAGTAAGCATGCCAAATTGTAGAACCTCAAGTTAGGCAGGCCCGCCCCTCCCTCGCCCTTCGGGAGACAGAGTTTCTTCAAGGCTATTCTTGCTCTTTTGCCCTTCCAGAGAAAAAGGGAGAACGCCGAGTGGAGTTTTTGGATGTCTGAATGTTTTAGTAACAACAGCAGCGTTTGCAGCGGGTATAATATTCTAGTAAAGGAGATCATTTTGATTAAGTGGCATCTCCCAAAAAGCGAGAGGGGGAGGGACCGCCATGCTTCCAGCTCTTTTATGATTTTTGTTATGAGTGGTGTGTAATTGAGGGTATAGAGAGAGGAAGGTTCTCTCCCTATGTGAATGCCTAAGTATGTTATGTGATTTTTCGCCACTAAAAAGGGGGAGGATGATGTCCAGCGTTTTGCTCTGGCGGGGTGTAATGGTAGCACTTCGCTCTTGTCAAAATTGATTTTCATGCCCGCGCACTCCTTAAAGTTGTGCATGGTTTGGGTTAAGTACTCAAAATCCCTGGAGGGCTTAGAAGAAAAAAGAACTATGTCGTCCGCAAAAAAACTCATGAATTGGGTTTGGTACGTGTTGAAATTCCTCACGCGCCCGTACTTTTAGTTAAAACTGTTCTCGCTTCACGATGGTAATGTGGGGCGGTCTCGTTTTGCGACCTGTAGTAGGAGGGGGAAAAATCACCGCTTTTTAGTGTATTGTATGAATCCGTAAGTGTATCCCTCTCTTGGAAGGAGAGAGATATGGGAGTTAATGTGTGGTGAGTATTGTTTTTAGTATTTTCTCGACCTTCGTACCGCCAGGGAGGGGGAGAGCGAAAAACCCTCTACGGTGAATTAGTTTTACTAGAGGAAATGATCTTATAATATGGGCGACG
>BLSH010134394.1:2142497-2155921 GCA_018402905.1 Glandirana rugosa
TTTCCGAGTTTCATTTAAAGTGACACACAGACTTTAAATAAGTTTGCAGAACAGATGTGCACTTATTCCTGGTTTCATTTAAAGTGAAACACAGACTTTAAATAAGTTTGCAGAACAGATGTGCACTTATTCCCGGTTTCATTTAAAGTGACACACACATTTTGCAGAACAGTGATATGGGTTCTCCCGGCTTATTTATACTTTTTTGACACAGTTTGAAGATGATTTTAGAACATTTCTATGGCCTCTACCGTTAATTAATACTTTTCAGACCCATTTTGAAGATGATCTCCATTTTTGCTTTTTTTATGTTTTTATTTTTTAAAAAATATTTAAAGTTATTTCCCTGTCCCCATTTCTTTGTAGGTCACTTGTCCCACCCTTACCCCCATTTCCTTCCTTTTGCAGACCTCTAGGACCTTCCAGGACAATTTTACAGCCATTTTGTGCCTAAAAGTCAGTGTCCCCATTGATTTCAATGGGGTTCGGGGTCCGGGACAAAGTTCGGGTTCTGTCCGGACCCGAACCCGGACTTTGTCCCGAAGTTCGGCCGAACCAGCAGAACCCGGACTTCTAGAAGTTCGCTCATCTCTACTCATCGGTCTGTTGTTCAATGCCCGTCCACAGCTGCTGCGCAGTGTGGGGTTTTATCCCCAAAACATATCAGTTTTAAAACAGCCTGCTGTTGTTTCCCCCTGGATGTGCTGAAGTTGGTGGTGAAGGTGTTACCCTGAGTGGATGAGGAGGTGGTAGAGGAGGAGGAGGAGGAGGAAGCGCAGTAGGAGGAGGAGGCAACAGGAGGCAAAGAGAAATGCCCTGCAATCCTCTGTGGTGGAAGGACATGCGCCAAATGGCTAGCTGCTTCAGGCCCACCCGCCACTACATTTGCCCAGTGTGCAGTTAGCGAGATATAGCGTCCCTGCCCGTGCTTACTGGTCCACGTATCAGTGGTTAAGTGGACCTTGCCACAGATGGCGTTGCGCAGTGCACACTTGATCTCGTCCCCAACTTTTTTGTGCAGGGAAGGGATGGCTTGCCTGGAAAAGTAGGGGCGGCTGGGAACCACGTTCTGTTGGACAGCCACCACCATCAGGTTTTTAAAACTGTCCGTGTCCACCAGACGGAATGACAGCATTTCAAAGGCCAGGAATTTTGAAATGCTGGCATTCAGGACCAGGGATCGCGGGTGGGTAGGGGGGTACTTCCTCTTTCTCTCCAATGTTTTGGAGATGGAGAACTGTAAGCTTCCATGGGACCGTGTGGAAATGCTTGGGGACGGTGGCGGACATGGTGGTGTTGCTGTCACATGGTCTGTTTTTTTTATATAATACATTTTTATTAATTTCCAAGACACAAAATACACATACAAAGTTAAATGTAGCCATATATGGCAAAGGTGGTTAAACAAAGATACCTGTACAAATGTGTCTGACCTATTAGGAGACATTGTCCCGCCACATAACCCATAAATGCCCGAAATCTGATGTCTATCTTCATGGTTACCTAGGGGTAGGAGGCCCCCCTGCCGGCACCCCAACCGGGAACTAGCTGTGCCGAGCAGGGGGGGAGCCGCCCCCCCCATAAACTGTCTTCTGTGTTGTGACACCACAGCGGCCGACAGTAAATTTTAATTGTGGTTATATAACAGTCAGATCAGCAACGACCGATTTGTATCCTATTTGCAATTGAAATCCTTGATGATTCCCCTTTGCATTCAACAAAGAATAGAAAATCAACATAATTCAGAGACAAAGAAGAGAGATAGGGAGATGAAGGAGAGAGGATAGAATAGTAGGAAGAAGAAGAGATATAGTTAGGGGAATTAAAAGGAAGTTCAAGAAGTTCCCAGCAGGCATGGAGTGAAAGATTTTGAGAACAATATCATAAACAGTTGCTTATAATTAAATACACAATGTGGCACACTGCTGATGCTAAGGGCCTAATGAGTGGGGGAAGTGATTGGCACTTCGGATCAGGATTGTGCTTGTGGTCTTAAATTCAAACCATGAGGCCCATATTTTAGTATGTTTGCCCGATTCACCTCTCGACAGGTATGTAAGTTCCTCCATATAACACAAATCGTTCACTTTCTGTAACCATAGCTTACTAGAGGGAGCATGTGGTTTATTCCACAGGAGAGGGATAAGGGACTTAGCCGCGTTAAGGAGGTGTGGGGTCACAGAACGTTTGTATTGGCCAATGGTTTCTATGGTATTGTGGAAAAGTACAGTCCAAGGCTCCAGTGGGAGAGCGGATCCTGTGATTAAATTGATGAGTCTAATAATTTTCTGACCAGTAGGGCTGGATGAGTGGGCAGTGCCACCATATATGCGCGTGTGAGGCCACTTGACCACAGTTCCTCCAGCATAGAGCAGGGTTGATGGGAGATATACGGTGCATTTTGGTCGGTGTATAATACCACCTTGCAAGCAGTTTATAGTTTGTCTCGGCCATCTTTGAAGAGATGGAGGAGGTGTGGGTAAGGGCTAGAATTTTGTCTTTTTGAGTATCTGTTAGAGAGGTGCCCAGTTCAGCTTCCCAGTGGTCAAGGTATTCCGTGTAGCTAGGATATTGCAGTGAGATGAGGGTCTTGTAAAATAGTGATATTACGTGTAGCGGAGGTTCCTTTGAGAGGAAGATGGCCTCGATGGCTGTTAGCTCTCGGACAGTTCTTAGTGGTTGTGGTAGAGATTGAACAAACTGTTTGAGCTGTGAGTATCTCCATCATTCCATGAAAATAGTCGATCTTGAACCGACAATAGATTGCAAAGGTTTAAGAGAGTTGGTTGGTGTAGGCAGAGACAGCCATCAGAGGACCATGCATTAAAACCCTTATCCAATTTGCCCGGGAGGAAATAGTCTTGGTTCGTTAAAGGCATAAGGGGGGAATTATAAGACCAGGAAAATGTCTTATGTAGCGTGTCCCAGGAGTATAACGAAGAGATCGTTAAGGGGGAGGCTAAGGGTGAGAGAGATCTGTACCTGGGAGGGATCCAAGGAATGCCATCCAATGCTGTGCCACTCAGTTCATGTTCTAGTCTGACCCATAGTTTGCTATCAGTCTGGTATTTCCAGTCTGAAATTCTACATAAAACAATAGCATAATAATATATTTTCAAATCTGGTAGGGCCAGACCCCCAGATCTCTTAGAGCGAAAGAGAATGGCTCTGGAGACTCTGGGGCGTCTGCCCCCCCATATGAAGCAGGAGATCATGGTTTGGAGTGCTGTGAAGAAACCAGGTGGAATCCCCATTGTTAACATCTGGAATAGAAAAAGAATACGAGGAAGAATATTCATCTTAATCACTGCTATCTTCCCCAGCCAGGAGTGAGAAAGGTAGGACCAGGATCTAAAATCTTTTTAATGGTGTTCAGCAGGGGGATGTAATTACATCTGAACAGAGAATGGAGTTGAGGGTTCAAATGAATGCCCAGGTATTTTAGGGTTGCCGACTGCCAGCGGAATGGAAGGTTTGGTTTTAGCGATGAGACCACTGAACTGGGGACATTGATGTTTAGGATTTCTGATTCAGTTATGTTAATTTTAAAATTGGACAATGATTGAAATTCTTCTAGAGCCTACATGAGGTTGGGCAAAGAGATGCGGGGTTGTTGAATATAGAAGAGGATGTCACGCGCGTACACTGCGTATTTATGTGATTTGTGGCCTACCTTTATCCCATGCATGTTGGGGTTGCTTCTGATAGATGCTAAGAATGGTTCTAGGGATATGGCAAATAGCAGGGGCGACAATGGGCACCCCTGCCTAGTGCCTTTCCCCAGTGCAAAGGGCTCACTCAGAACCCCGTTCACCCTGACCCTCGCCGTTGGGTGGGAATACATTGCAAATATCCTGTCCAACATTCGGGGGCCGAGTCCAAAGTGTTGTAGAGTCAAGCAAAGATAGGCCCAATCCACCCTGTCAAATGCCTTTTCGGCATCGGTAGATAAGAGTAGGGTGGGCTGAGCGCATCTACGGGCAAAGTGGATCGATTACGTAATGCGTTATCCCTGGCTTCCTTTCCTGGTATGAATCCAGATTGGTCCCCCGAGATCCACTTAGGCAAAAGGGAAAGCAGTCTATTAGCTATTACCTTAGCTATAAGCTTCATATCTACATTTAATAATGAGATAGGGCGATAGCTCCCACAGTTCATGGGGTCTTTGTTAGGTTTGAGCAGTACCGTGATGTGTGCCGAGAGTGATTTCGGACAGAGGGCTGAGGATGCAGAGATGGAGCTGGCATAGTTAGTTAATCTAGGCAGTAAAACCTCACTGAACTTTTTATAATAGGAGGCTGTAAACCCGTCTGGGCCAGGGGCTTTTCCCGAAGGCATTGATTTTAAGGCTAGCTGGAATTCTTCCAGTTTAAAATCAGATTCCAGAGCTTTAAGGACCTCAGAAGGTAGTTTTGGTGTCTGTGAGTTGCCGAGAAAGTCGAGGATTTTTTTATGTCTAATACGGGGGGGGGGGAGATGGGCCAAGTCACCCTTTACATTATACAGATCTGAGTAAAAGTCTCTAAAAGCGTCTGCGATTTGTCGTGAGTTGTGAGCCATCTCTCAATTTTAATTTTAGATATAAAATTTGCTGTTTTCTTGGCATGAAGGGAGCGTGCTAGTGGTTTGTCAGGCTTATTACCCCACTCATGTATTTTTTGGGCCACCGAGTAATATTTCCTGTTCATGTCAGCTTGTAGAAGATTTCTAAGTTCTTCTCGTTGTAAAGTGAGCGCTGGCAGATGTGATGTGTGTAAGGACAGTTTGTGTTGTCGTTTAGGTCAGTGACCTGTTTCAACTTGTCTCTAAGCTCCGTGTTGTGTTCCCTTTTTTCCTAGCCCCCAATTCTATGAGCACTCTTCTGATAGTGGCTTTATGCGTTTCCCAAACCAATGATTGGGGGGTTCCCTGTTTGATATTTTCTTTGAAAAATAGCTCTATCTTTTTAGAAATAAGAGCTGTATCCACTGAATTGGATAACAATGATTTGTTAAGTTTCCAGTTGTTCGTGTGCATTGTAAGGGAGGGAAGGAACAGCTGTCACTGGAGCATGGTCAGATATGGTTGCTGTGCCTATAGAGGCCTTGCGTAGTAGGGGAAGGGGGAAGTGGTCTATAAAGATATTATCTATTCGGGAGTATGCATTGTGAGTTTTAGAGAAATATGAATAGTTCCTTTCTTTAGAGTGGAGTAGTCGCCAAACATCCATGAGTTGGGAGTCATGAAGTCTTTTTTTGATATAAGATAGATGTTTAAAGGGTGTTGAGGACCTGCCCGACGAGGTATCAATGATGGGGTCGAGGGGCATTTTAATATCTCCAGCTAGTATGGTCAATCCCTCAGCAAAGTCGGCTAGCCTCGTCAATACCTGGGATAGGAAGGCAGGTTGATTTGCATTTGGAGAATAGATATTGTCTGGAGTACATGGAACATTTCCTATGAACCCACGTAGGAAAAGGTACCTACCATGATTATCCGCATCCATTGTAGTGAGTCGGAAGGAGACACACCTGCTGAACCCAATGGCAACACCCTTGGCTTTATTTGTGTCCGAGAGACTATAGTACCATAGAGAAAATTTGGGGAGAGAAGCTTGACGTTGGTAGTGTTAGTCAGGTGAGTTTCCTGCAGAAATGCTATAGAGGAGGAAGCTCTTTTTAGCTCCCTCAAGACCTGATGTCTTTTCGCAGCCACATTGAGCCCTCTTACATTATATGTGAGCACATTTAAGTTAGCCATGGGGACAGCGGTGTATCTCCAATCGGGTCACTCAACCATCTCTGCCGGGAAGAGGAATAATTAGTAAGAGCTATACAGTGGAAAAGAATAGAAGAGAAACAGAAGAAACAATATGCATCAAGAACAAAACAATTTAAAACATGTAAATAATACAAAGTAGTTTCACGGGTTGTTGAAAAGTCACGCATTTGACTGCGGTGATCCCGCAAGGGACGGCGAGGCCGGGCCAGCAGGAGACCCCCAGACGACGCATACGACACCGGTAGTCCCCGGCCTCCTGATCCCGCCGACCCCAAGGGGGAGGGCCTGTCACTAAGAACAATTGCATGTAACACATCAGGTGAGAGACGTCCTTTCAGCAAGGCCTTTAACTGCTTACTTTATAAACAGCTTATATTAGGGGCAGGCATGATATCCAAATCATTCATGATCACCAACGGTACACGCCAAGGGTGTCCTCTGTCGCCAATCATCTTTAACCTCCCTATCGAACCCTTGGCGGAACAAGTAAGGTCAGCAACCAATCTAACCGTTTTTAGAATTGGCGACAGGGAACACAAAATAAGCCTATTTGCGGATGACGTTATCCTCATGATAACAAATCCGTAAACTTCCTTAAAAGCAGCCCAGGATCTCCTCAATAGGTCCAGCTCCATATCATTCTACAAAGCTAACCCCGCCAAATCCCAAATATTAAATTTAGGAATAGATAGTGTGTCTCAAAACCTCCTAGCCCAAAAATACCCATATCAATGGTCAGACTCCCAGATCACATACCTAGGAATTGCACTAACAAGCAACCCGGAACACCTATTCAGGGCCAACTTCCTCCCTTTCAGACTAAAATACATGGAGCCTCTAGCTAACCTAGCTAGACATGAATTCTCATGGGCTGGAAGACTAGCAGCGTATAAAATGAATCTCCTCTCCCAGTTACTATACAAATTTCGCTCCATTCCTATCCCTATATCCCACACTTACCCAAATTCACTGCAAACTCTATTGGGCAAATACATATGGAGAAACAAAAAACCAAGGGTGAATAGAACATGGCTATATAAACACAAGGCAGTGGGTGGATCGGGACTGACCAACGTCTCGGACTACCACTTAGCCACAATTCTGGCACAACTCAAAGCATGGCACCTGCAAGTAGATCCACCACTTTGGTGCCAGATAGAGGAACGAATTATAATTACCCACAACTTAAAGGCATGGCTATATAGTCTCCACCCAAAAAGCTCTCTCTCTAAACAGCTATTGCCACCTATCATAGCCTCCATAAAAGCATGGAGAAGGCTCACTACTATGACATGGCAAAACAACCCAGTTTCTTTACCCAAACTCCCAGCCAGTATTATACACTCCCTCATTCCAGACTTCCCCCCAGCCGGATGGACGAAGGACCCCCGATAGCACACTTAATGAAGTCCTTATCCACAACAAAATTAAACCACTCTCGCAACTCCAAAAAGAACACAAGTGTCCAGGGATAACCAATTTCCAATATCTCCAATTAGCGCACTGCATTAGCAGGAATGCACACTTACTAAACAAAATCCCGGAAGCAGCGATAAAGTACTACACCTCAGTAAACAAACTGACTAAGGGTATATCATTATTTTATAATCTACTGCACGAAAAAAAGATTTCCAGTATAATAACACACTCTATGAGTGGGAGCTGGACTTGGGACACAACTTCTCTGCCCTACAACAGAAGAGCGCACTTCGCTCCACTTACAAAGCAACTATTTGCTCTGCACTCTGGGAACTGACGCAGAACTTAATCCAATGCAGATATCACACTCCTCAAAAAATAGCCACCTTTGACCACACACAATCCCTGCGCTGTTGGAGAAAGTGCGGAGCAATAGGCACACTCATCCACGTATTATGGGATTGCCCAAAACTAACAGAATATTGGTCCAACGTATTCAGTATACTCTCCAAGATCACAGGCGTCACACTGCACCCCACCCCGGCTCTAGGTCTCTTGATCTCGAGATAAACAAAATACCCGCTAGCTTTCATAAAATAACCGCGCATATCCTCTTAGCAGCTAGACAAAACATCACGAGACATTGGAAAGACCAAGAGGAGCCCCAGAACATACAGGTAATTAAGCAAGTACAGGGACATCATACATACGAAATGAATTTAGCCCCTGACCGGGATTCCTACAACAAACTGCATAGACTTTGGTTACCTTGGGTGGAGTGGTATAATATAACAACACAAAAATGATAAATGTACCTATGCCGAGATGTGTCTCTCTCCTCACTCTCCTTATCTATCCTTCTCTCCCTTTACTCTCTCTCCTGTTCTCTTCATTCTCTGTACCTCTCATGTTAAATTACTAAGCCTATTTCATACATTCCAGAAAGGCTTCAATTTGTTAAGTAATTAAAAGTTGATGAAAAATGTGATGTGCCCCCTGTGCAGACAGACCCTTCTTGAGCAACACCTAAATTATGATGTGGACCACACAATACTTCCAAACATGGGAGGAGAACGGCCCCACCCCACCAAGACACAGCATGTTCCCATAGGGGTGTCGGTGGAGAGGGGGTCGGTCACTACCCACCAGATTATGCCACACACATTGGGTCAAGGAAAGGCGAGGCGGGTTTGGATGCGCAGACGTACCAAGCTTCAATAAGAATGTTTAGCTATACTAAGCTTCATTAAGATTGTTCAATTGCCAGCCCATGTATAGGATTGTCATTAGAGTATAAAGGACGTAATGAGACCTTTCTGTTTGCATACGCTTGATAATGTTATGTATAATTGTTCAGTTGTTATCATCTACTTACAATCTGAATAAAAACCTATTGAAAGTTAAACCACTTATATAGCAGTTTGTATAACAAAATAAAATAAAATACCTCTGACAAAAAGGAAGATATATTATATGGATACGAACACTTAAAAAAAAAAGGGGGGGGGGGGAGAACCATACCAATGAAATTAAAACTAGGGAACATGTTTGCATTAAACTGGAGTATAATGGGCCACAGGTGTGTTTGTTGAAGATCAGTGTAGCTGGGTGGCTATGTAGCCATAGTCATATTCCTCCCAACTAAGAGGGCAAAAGCCCCAGGGGGGGAGGAGTAAGAGCAATAAGAATGAGTGTCCCAGCTATGCATTGAGATGCAAAAGGGTCCAGTCAGTTTGAAAAGTAGGAGAGCATTTATATAAGGCTTGAAAAGCAGGGCAGATCTCACCCATTTTTCTTCGAGGATGATCTCGGAGTTGCGTTACGCTTCCTTTTAGAGTGGGTCCGGCAAGGATTCAGGAATGGGTTGGAAGGAGGGGATTTGGTCCTGCCACCCTGGTAGCTCCACGTGAGCCATGTTGAGGTCTTTCAGAAACGTTGGAATATCTTCAGGAAACCTTAATGTAGAAGAACGGCCATTTTTAGTGGCAATCAAGCACGCTGGAAAGCCCCATCTGTATGTCGCGCTGTCTGACCGTATCTTATCTAAAAGGGGCTGAAGCGCATGGCGTCTTTCCAGGGTTTCTTTTGAAAGGTCAGGATAGATTGTTAATTTAGCACCTTCAATGTCTATGTCAGAAGATCCCCGGAGCTTAACCATGATGACGTTTTTCTCCTCATAGTAGTGAAGGCGCGTTATCACATCCCTAGGTAGGTCTGTGTTGATATTACGGGGGCACAGGGCCCTGTGAACCCTGTCAAAGCGCAGTGTCTCAGTCGCCGACTTACCCATGACAGGTCGTCATCCTTTGTTGTTTCAGGGAGTCCCCTGATGCGCAGATTGTTCTGGTTTCTGTTTTCAATATCTTCCAATTTATATAAGGTGGCACGGTGTGCGATTGAGAGTCTGGTTACCTTGCTCTGCAGCTCTTTGATCGCCTCATCTTGTATGTCCTGCCGCTTCTCTGTCTCCTCTACCCTTGTGAGCAGGTGCGCCATGTCCGTTCGCACAGCCGAAAATTATTTTTTCATAGCTTTTTCAAAACTGCAGAACATAGCTGCGATTTCCCCTTTGAGCCCACTTACTAGTGATATCAAATCAGATCCTGCTGGGGAGCCCGGGTCCTCCATCAGTTCCGAGCCTTGAGTAGATGCCGGTGAGCAGTCGTGGGAAGAGGCTGTGTGGGTGGAAGGTGAGCTACTTGAGCACGAGGTTTTAGCCTTACTGTGCGGCGATGTAGGCTTGATCTGTTCTGTGGCGAGGAAATGTTGGATTGAGCTCGAGGTGGCCAGTTTTGCTGCCAAGCTCTTCCCCGACTTCTTACTGGAGTTAATGGGCGCGTTAGAGCCCTTGGATGGCATTGTCAGAGGAATACAGGCCTGCTATCGGACGGAGCTCTCACTGAACACGTCCTCACAGCTCCATGCGGAGGCTATGCTGCCTGAGTGTACTTAGTTAAGCGTGTAATGTCTCTCGGGACAGATTAAGGCCCCTTCTGGTAATCCAGAGCAAAGAGGGTGGCTGGTGATCTGGATAGCTGCTATACTTGGTGTGCCAATATGGTCGCAGCTAATAGGACACGAAGCTCTGGATTGAAAGGAGAACAGCAGGTTGGAGTTCTGAGATTAACTCTCTAAAACACTGTAGAACACTGTGAGGGGGGACTCTGTGTGTCAGGGGCTGTGATGAACCAGAATCACAACCCCCTTCAGGACAGTCTCTGCTGTATTGGGACGGCTGGAGCTGCTGGGAGTATCAAGATGGCGGCCATGCTATGCTGAAACTGAAGCCTCGGGCTCAATTTTGCTTCCGGTCCGGTGACACCACCCCAGGAATCCAAACGCTGGAGAAAGTCTTCAGGAACGTCCCCTGGGAGCCTGTCAGGGTGGGTGCCTTTAGGCCTGGATGCTCTTGTTGTTTTCAGGCCAAGTTTGTAGGCCGCAAGATGGCGGCCACAATAGAATGACAAGGCCGCAGTAGAAGCCGGGGACTAAATTTGGAGACCGGCGGCCAATCGAGTGCGGAGTGCCGCTTTTTTGAGCTTAGATTCGGCCTCCTAGTGATAGATGGACCCCGAGAAGACTCCTCTGAAGGAAGATATCCTTGGATGGGCAAGGATAGGGCTGTACGAAGCCCGAGGATCACGGCCTGGTTGTAGCTCCCACGGGAGCTTAAAAACTCCCAATTTTCCTCCGAAAGGGTGACAGGGTAGGCTGGGGGACTATAATGGTGTTTTTTTTACCACTCACCTACCCCCTGGATGGAGGATGGCTTTGGATTTGTTTTGGGATGCCTGGATCTCTTGTCCTGTGCTGCCATCTTTTCTCCTGGACACAGTATTCTCCATCACATTGTCTGTTTGCTGGGTGGCAGGTGACACTGGCACTGTAGAGGTGGAGGAAGAGGCTGAGGCAGCAGCAGAAGAGGAAGCAGGAGGAGGCCGAGACCTTTCTTGGATTTTGAGGTACTTATTCCACTGCAGCTCGTGCTTTGAATTTAGATGCCTGGTCATGCTCAGGTTTAGAACATTTATGCCTCGCTTCAGGCTCTCATTAAGTCAGCACATTGTCTGAAGAACTGCCATGCCAGGGAATGCCTTTGAGCTGCCTTTGGTGTGCTAGGTCCCTGGGTGCGGTGGGTAGTAGCAGGCATACTGTCTAGGGGACACTCGCTCCGCTTTTGCAACCTGCTTCCTCTTTTGCTGTGCTGGTGCCTCTGTGCGACCACCACCTCTTCCTCCAAACTGCACACGTCACTCGCATGACCTTCATTCCATGTGGGGTCTAGGACCTCAGCATCCTCCTCCCCATCATCTTCCACCCACCCTTCACCACTGCCCTCCCTGTCAGTCTGTACACTGTGGAAAGCCGTAGCAGTTGGCACCTGTGTTTCATCATCATCAGAGACATGCTGCACTGGTGTTCCGTGTCTTCATCCTGCAACAGAAGTGGTTGGGCATCGGCAATCTGTTCCTCACAGGAGCAGTAGGAAGCTCTCCCTCTAGCAGTATGATATGGTTTTAGAACAATAATCTGTGCCTCACAGGAGCAGCAGGAACCTCTCCCTGTAGCACTAGGAGATTATTTTAGAACAATAATCTGTCCTTCACAGCACCAGCAGGAACCTCTCCCTATAGCAGTATGAGATGATTTTAGAACAATAATCTGTCCCTCACAGCACCAGCAGGAACCTCTCCCTCTAGCAGTAGGAGATGATTTTAGAACAATATTCTGTCCCTCACAGCACCAGCAGGAACCTCTCCCTATAGCACTAGTGGATGATTATAGAATAATAATCTGTCCCTCACAGCACCAGATGGAACCTATCCCTTTAGCAGTAGGAGATGATTTTAGAACAATAATCTGTCCCTCACAGCACCAGCAGGAACCTCTCCCTATAGCACTAGTGGATGATTTTAGAATAATAATCTGTCCCTCACAGCACCAGCAGGAACCTCTCCCTATAGCAGTATGAGATGATTTTAGAACAATAATCTGTCCCTCACAGCACCAGCAGGAACCTCTCCCTCTAGCAGTATGTGATGATTTTAGAACAATAATCTGTCCTTCACAGCACCAGCAGGAACCTCTCCCTATAGCTGCATGAGATGATTTTAGAACAATAATCTGTCCCTCATAGCACCAGCAGGAATCTCTCCCTCTAGCAGTATGATATGGTTTTAGAACAATAATCTGTGCCTCACAGGAGCAGCAGGAACCTCTCCCTACAGCACTAGGAGATTATTTTAGAACAATAATCTGTCCTTCACAGCACCAGCAGGAACCTCTCCCTATAGCTGTAGGAGATGATTTTAGAACAATAATCTGTCCCTCACAGCACCAGCAGGAACCTCTCCCTCTAGCAGTATGAGATGATTTTAGAACAATAATCTGTCCCTCACAGCACCAGCAGGAACCTCTCCCTCTAGCAGTATGTGATGATTTTATAACAATAATCTGTCCCTCACAGGAGCAGCAGGAACCTCTCACCATAGCAGTAGGAGATGATTTTAGAACAATAATCTGTCCCTCACAGGAGCAGCAGGAGCCTCTCCCTCTAGCAGTATGAGATGATTTTAGAACATTACTCTGTCCCTCACAGGAGCAGCAGGAACCTCTCCCTATAGCACTAGGAGATGATTTTAGAACAATAATCTGTCCCTCACAGCTTCAGCAGGAACCTCTCCCTATAGCTGTAGGAGATGATTTTAGAACAATAATCTGTCCCTCACAGCACCAGCAGGAACCTCTCCCTCTAGCAGTATGATATGATTTTAGAACAATAATCTGTCCCTCACAGGAGCAGGAACCTCTCCCACTAGCAGTATGATATGATTTTGGAACAATAATCTGTCCCTCACATGAGCAGCAGGAACCTCTCCCTCTAGCAGTATGTGATGATTTTAGAACAATAATCTGTCCCTCACAGCACCAGCAGGAACCTCTCCCTCTAGCAGTATGTGATGATTTTAGAACAATAAGCTGTCCCTCACAGCACCAGCAGTAACTTCTCCCTCTAGCAGTATGTGATGATTTTAGAACAATAATCTGTCCCTCACAGCACGAACCTCTCCCTATAGCAGTAT
Source organism: Glandirana rugosa (assembly GCA_018402905.1). Classification (NCBI taxonomy): domain Eukaryota; kingdom Metazoa; phylum Chordata; class Amphibia; order Anura; family Ranidae; genus Glandirana; species Glandirana rugosa. Next base: position 2,155,760 of record BLSH010134394.1, read on the forward strand.
GTGATGATTTTAGAACAATAATCTGTCCCTCAGAGGACCAGCAGGAACCTCTCCCTCTAGCGGTATGTGATGATTTTAGAACAATAATCTGCCCCTCACAGCACCAGCAGGAACCTCTCCCTATAGCACTAAAGATTTTAGTAGTGTATGGCGATCTCCCTC
>BLSH010134394.1:2175162-2193581 GCA_018402905.1 Glandirana rugosa
GACAAGAAGTGTGTCTTGTCTACAAGACGTGGTCTTGTAGACAAGAAGTGTGTCTTGTAGACAAGACGTGTGTAGACCTTTATCAAATCTTGTGAAATGGATTTTGGCCCCTCCTTGGTATGTGGACAAGAAGTTTGTAGACCTTAGACACACACTTTGATGTCGTATCTCTTCTTGTCCGTATACCAAGACGAGAAATGTGTGACAAACGTCTACAAAACTATTTCCAGATGTGTGCAGAACAGATGTTCTGTGTGAAGAACAGATGTTCTGGTGCAGAACATCTGTTCTGTGTGAAGAACAGATGTTGACTTATTAGCGGCTATAATAAAAGTAACACCGACTAAACAGACGTGTGAAGAACAGATGTTGACTTATTAGCGGCTATAATAAAAGTGACACAGACTAAACAGATGTGTGAAGAACAGATGTGCACTTATTCACGGTTTCATTTAAAGTGGCACACAGACTTTAAATAATTTTGCAGAACAGATGTGCACTTATTCACGGTTTCATTTAAAGTGACACACAGACTTTAAATAATTTTGCAGAACAGATGTGCATGTATTCACGGTTTCATTTAAAGTGATACACAGACTATAAATAATTTTGCAGAACAGATGTGCACTTATTCACGGTTTCATTTAAAGTGACACACAGACTTTAAATCATTTTGCAGAACAGATGTGCACTTATTCACGGTTTCATTTAAAGTGACACAAAGACTTTAAATAAGTTTGCAGAACAGATGTTCACTTATTCCCGGGTTTCATTTAAAGTGACACACAGACTTTAAATAAATTTGCAGAACAGATGTTCACTTATTCCCGGTTTCATTTAAAGTGACACACACATTTTGCAGAATAGTGATATGGGTTCTCCCGGCTTATTTATACTTTTTTGACACAGTTTGAAGATGATTTTAGAACAGTTCTATGGCCTCTACCGTTAATTAATACTTTTCAGACCCATTTTGAAGATGATCTCCATTTTTGCATTTTTTATGTTTTTATTTTTTTAAAAATATTTAAAGTTATTTCCCTGTCCCCATTTCTTTGTAGGTCACTTGTCCAACCCTTACCCCCATTTCCTTCCTTTTGCAGACCTCTAGGACCTTCCAGGACTATTTTACAGCCTTTTTCGTGCCTAAAAGTCTGTGTCCCCATTGATTTCAATGGGGTTCGGGGTCCGGGACAAAGTTCGGGTTCTGTCCGGACCCGAACCCGGACTTTGTCCCGAAGTTCGGCCGAACCAGCAGAACCCGGACTTCTAGAAGTTCGCTCATCTCTATTGATAAGCACTCGGCATAAGAAGACACCTATATATCTTGAAGCACTTTATTCTTTGAAGCACCTTATTTTCATAGCACTTCAATTTCAAGTGTTTAAGTGGACATTGATATTACTATATATACGGGACTGTTTTTGTTTATGAATTTACCCAGAAGCACTGAACACTTTTATGGAATAACTTTCACTTGCACTTTGTTATGGTTACAATTACGTATTTAATTTATTCATGTAAGGATATTGTGCAGTATTTCCAACCACTTTAATATTTATGCATATGTGAAGCTGGGAACTCAGATCAATACCGCAGCACATCCGCACCGTATATCATTGCTGAACTACTTTATTTATCACATACCACATTTATATATTACCACTTTGGGTCCACTAGTGGTAGCTCAGGGGAACACACCACACCCATTATGCTGACTGCCCTTCAAGAGACCTCTCTCCTCCCATCTAGTTTGTGTATAGGCAGGTGCCTCATTGGTTGGCCTGGAATGGCCCTGATTGGTGGGCCTCCCTATTCCTTTAAGATTGGCTAATCCTCATTCCCTATACTTTGCATAAGTCAGCCCCCTTTAATGCAAATCCTTGGCACAAACATTTTGAATGGAAAACTTATCATAGCAAGTACATGACATTTTCAGGGAAATTAAGTATTGATGACCGGCTGGCCACCTTCATTGCATATCTAAATGAGGGATCCTTTGAAGTGAATATTTGTAGAACAAAGAGGTTTGGGTCCCATTGTTTAGATAAACATGTTTAGGCACCAAAGTGTCTGCGACAAGTCTTTTCATACAGGCGTAGTAATTAAGATATGACCTCCTGGCAAGACATATAACACCCCCACACTGATACACCTCTAACTTATATATATTCATAATTACAATATTTTACAGCTATTAATGGAGATTTCACATAAACTCATAAGGCAACAGATGCTCCCTTGTGGCCAGTTGAGAACATGAAACTTGGCCACACCTAAAATAATGGTTTATGTGTAATCTCCCTTAACATTTGGAACTTTGGTCTTTGCCTTCTGAAATAAAAAAACTCGTTAAATTCTCCATCTCTACAGTCCACATTTCTGTATCTCAGTATCTGTAGTCATCACTTGTTCTTTTTTTTTTTGTAATTCCTTTATTTATGTATCAAAGTCATATGATCATATATAAACACCAACAGTAAAGATAGATAGCCAATTACATTGTCAAAATAACCTCAAATGAATAGTTAACCAAAAATAGTCAGATAACAGTCAGATAGCAATCCCGGTGAAAGTAAACGCAGGGTGATCCTATACCAGAACTGTAACATATAGACTAATGCTTGTCCCTATGGCAGGGGAGCACACATCAAGACATTGACACTGCATCAGGCGTGGTCATGGTGGGGTCATGCGTACTATCAAGTAGAAAACCTTGGTTTGACAAAGTAGTGCAGTTTCCAAAGGGGGGAGGAGAAGGGGAAGGGACCAGGTGGAGGTAGAGTGAAAAGGTGGCCAATCATCTCACTGCCTAGGTAGAACGGGGCAAGCAGACATTAACTGAGCAGTTGACAGCTCGGAAAGGTAAGCACCTGTAAACACAAAATGATTCCATGGCTTCCACATTTCCACACATACCTCTTTTGTGTTACACAACGTGGCGGTGAGTTCTTCCGTGTCCCGTATGATATTCACTTTAGCGGACCACAGAGCCTTCGTGGGGGGGAGGGTCAGCAGCTCTCCAGTGAAATGGAATGCACACCATCACTGCATTGTGAGAGAGGATTTATATTTTTTGATTGGCTGATCCATCAGGTGCAGCTAGCAAGCCGCAGGGTTATCATGCAGATCGACAGCTGTAAGTTGTTTGATAATAGTGGTTACATCTAGCCAGAACTTTTGAATTTTGTGGCATTCCCTGAAAATGTGGACCATAGTCCTCCTCTCAGCACCACAATGCCAGCAGGAGTCTGGGACCTGGGGAAACATACGATGTGGCTGGGTAGGGACCCTGTACCACTGGGTAAGGACCTTATAACTAGTCTCCTGTATCTTCGTAGACATGGATGACTTTTGGGCAAAGTGGAGAATTAGCATTTTTTGGGCAGGGGTAAGACTCAGAGCCAAATTAGTCTCCCATTTAGTGAGAAATAGAGGACCCAAGGCCAATATGTTCCAATGTCCATCGAATGAAGGAACAATGTACCCTGTCAAATGCTTTATCTGCATCTGCAGAGAGCAGAATAAACGTTTTTTTGGAGGTCTTTACCGCATGAATCAAATTGATGTCACAAAGAGTATTATGACGAGGCTTTCAAAGAGGGACAAACCCCACCTCTTTATGTATGAGACTCGAAAGATGGGGCAGTAGTCTATTGGCTAAAATTATTCCTTACGAAAATGTTCAAATCGGTATTTAGGAGGGCAATGGGTCAGTAACTACCACACTGGGCCGGGTCCTTGCCCTCTTTGGGTATCAAGAAAATGAATGCATTAAGAGCATCTGCTGGCATCGCCCATCCCTCCACCAAGGAGTCGAGGGCGGTTACTAGGCACGGTGTGAGTAGGGCAGAAAACATCTTGTAATAGACAGCAGTCAGGCCGTCGGGCCCTGGTGCTTTTTTTGGTTTGGTCAGAGCCAAAGCCTTGCCCAATTCCTCCACCATAATAGGAGCATCCAGTTGTTCTCACACCGAAGAGGATAGAGAGGGCATGCCAGAGGACTTGATGTAGGAGCGGATTTTCACAGTGAGACCAATGGAAGCTTCCGAGGATGGTGTTGGGTCTAGATTACAGTATCTCACAAAAGTGAATACACCTTTCAAATTTTTGTAAATATTTTATTATATCTTTTCATGTGACAACACTGAAGAAATTACACTTTGCTACAATGTAAAGTGGGGAGTGTACAGCTTGTATAACAGTGTAAATTTGCTGTCCCCTTAAAATAACTCAACACACAGCCATTAATGTCTAAAACGTTGGCAACAAAAGAGAGTACACCCCTAAGTGAAAATGTCCAAATTGGGCCCAAAATGTCAATACATTGCCAACGAGGGCCAAGCAACTGCAGGTTATCCACTTGGTGAGTTCCACGCCCCAGCTGCAGTGCAGTAGCTGAGAAGGGGGGGTTGGCCGACCCCATAGAAGTAGGGTAAAAACACATTTTGTGGCCACGGGGAGTCCTCCTGGCACTTCTGTCAGTGGGTTGGGGAGAGGGCGGTCGGTTTCTGAGATGAGGAACTCACCAGCAGGCAGGCAGTTATGGGCATAAAGGCATTAACATTTAACATGGACAATCAACATATAAAATGTAACCAGAACCCCAAGAGACCTCATGCATAGGTGTGTATCAATCGCATTGTTGCCACAGTTCATAAAGATCTTTTATGCTGGATGGTGGTATGAGACTGGGGAAACAGATCTGCCACACATGGACAATAAGGAGGACAAGGGTCTTAGCAATCAGATTGAGGCCTATGGGGTACTGACAAACCATCAGCACTGCAATTCTAGTTACTGTTCTCAATCAGTGCAAAAAACAGGGATCTCACTATCAGGGAACAACGTAGAGTAGTACCCTCCACATATCAGTCTTCCGGAGTGGCTGGGGTGTGTCTGGGTGGTTCGTTGCTTGATGGACGGGAACGAGCCCTATGAATCCTCTTCGGTCTTGGAGAAGGTGGGCCTGTAGGATGATACCGTAGAAGGGATTCCAGCCACATACAAATACAGGGTACATAAACCACAGGCCTATCAAAGAATTGAAAAAGCGGCAAAAGCTGATCAGGGGAACATAGATAAAAAGACGAACCTTGCTTTTGGATGATTAGGTGAAAGGGGTTGCCCCAACGATACGTGGCCCCTGCATCTTGGATGCCTTCCAGTAAGGGGTGTAGCATGCCCCGCATTACACGTGTCTGTCGGGAGATATCCGGGTAAACCCTGACAATAGCATCGTCAAAATCAATAGGGTCGTGAGTCCCAGCCCGAAACAAAATCTCTTCCTTAATGCCATAGAAATGCACCCTGCACAGGACATCCCGAGGTAGAGGGGGAAGGGGGAAAGGGTGCAGCTGCAGGTGTAGGCCAGGGGCCTCTTACCCTGTAGACATGGTCTAGCTTGAGTTCCGCTGTAGGTGCCTTGTCCAGTAGCTGGTTGAGGATGGCCGTTACTGTTGTACGCAGGTCACCTCCTATGGTTGCCTCTGAAATATCCTGGAGACTGAGGTTTTTCCTCCTGTTCCTGTTTTCCCCATCATTTTAAGCTGGATGTCGATGAGATGTTGGCGGTATGCAGCCTGGGATGTCTCTAATGCCTCCAGCCAGGCGTCAACTGTAGATTTAGATGTCTCCAGGGTAGCGACCCGATCCTCAACCATGTCCACCTGCTGTATAATGGACAGGGCTGATATGATAGATGCAGCCATAGCTTGAATGTCCTGCCATGTGGGCAGGTCCACTATCAAGTTCCCGATGTCCTCCTCATGCTGTGCCCCAGAAGCCTGGGATATGGTAGAGCCCATGGGGAGTCCGCACTTGGCAGCTCAGGAGACAGGTTAGGAGAAGTCGGGCGGGTGAATAGTAAGAGAGGCTCACCTGTCCCCATCAGTTGTGCGAGCTGCTTCTTAGGCCCAGCTGGAGTGCTGGATGGCCAGACTCATGGCAGTGCTGTGTGTTGTGGCAGGTGCAGGAGCCAGTGAGGAGGATGAGTGTTGGCAGAGGAAATAGTGGGTGATCTCCGCGGTCCGAGGTTCCCCGGTGGTTAGAACGGATCATATATCACTGTAGTCTGTGTTGGCTGGACTGGGAGTTGCAGTGCCCAGTCCATGCAGAGCTCTCTGAAAAGTGTGCTGACGCCACCCCCTTTCATCACTTGTTCTTAATGTAATAAGTCCATAATAACAATAATAAGAGACCAAAAAAACAAATAAAAAAATGAGGATATTTGTTCTCGACAGTCCAATAATAATAGTACGAAAGTCCATACTGCAAATCTGGTCATGTTGCCCTTGCTTCTGGGGCCGCTTTCCATGGTGTTTCCAATTGGATACAGCATACATTATTCAGTAATGGCTAGTGTTGAGCGAACCCGGACTGTAAAGTTCGGGTCCGTACCAAACTTTGAGGTGTCCGGGACCCGGATCCAAACCGGATTTTTCAAAAAATGTCCGGGTTCGGGTCCGGGGTTCTGGTATTTTATTCCATGTGTTGAAAAGCTGCCAAGGGCAGCCAATCAACAAGTGTTTCACTGGTTTTCCCTTAGAAGCCATCACAGCCATGCCTACTAATGGCATGGCTGTGATTGGCCAGTGCACCATGTGACCCAGCCTCTATATGGGGCTGAAGTCACCATGCTGCATGTCATATGCTCTCAGGATAGTTTAGGGAGAGGATGCTGCTGGCTCTGTGAGGGACAGATTGCAGATATCAAAGATCATCTCATCCTGCATTACTGAACGATCTGATTGTGGACAAGGGAGAGATACTAGTACTGCTGCTTTGAGGGACAGATTGCACACCTCATCCTGCTGCACAGAATGATCTGACTGGACTAGGTAGTCTGTTGCTTTAAGGGAAAGATTATTCTTCTAAAATCATCATCAAGTTGTACAGGGAAAGGTTCCAGCTGTTGCTTTAAGGGAAAGATTATTGTTCTAAAATCATCATCAAGTTGTACTGGGAAAGGTTCCAGCTGTTGCTTTAAGGGAAAGATTACTGTTCTAAAATCATCTCCAAAGTGTATGGGAAAAGTCTATTGCAGCCGCATAGAGCCATACTACTGTTCTAAAATCATCTCCAAAGTGTGTGGTCAAAGTCTATTGCAGGCGCATAGAGCCTTATTACTGTTCTAAAATCATCTCCAAAGTGTGTGGGAAAAGTCTATAGCAGGCGCATAGAGCCATATTACTGTTCTAAAATCATCCCCAAAGTGTGTGGGAAAAGCCTATTGCAAGGTGATAAGGATTCCTACACCTCAGGGACAGGCAATCACACACCCTACTTACCAGATTTCAATGATCTCTATTACGGAGATTGTTAGAGCATGTAGGGATGTGAACAATCCGAATGGAAAGGCCGGGCTAACTTCACAGCAAAATCCAGGTATCAATCATGTGTGGATGACAAAAAACGGGAAGCTCCCATAGTGAAGAACGCCAAAGGCTTGATTTATTAAAACTTAAAACGATGTAAAAATCCAAAGGTTGCATATAGGAAGCGGGGGTACGCAATGGCGCCACATACAATATTTGTGCATGTAGTTCCGTCCTTTGCTACCGTGTGTAGCTACTGTACGAGTCCTGCCTTTAGCAGGCTGAGGAAGAGATCATACCTTTAGCAGGCCCAGAACAGATTAGGTAGTGTCAACCAAGCAGACAAAATAAGTTGATTTCAGAATGTGGATACGTGCGATGTCACCAATTACTCGTGGCTTCAGGAATAATCAAACTAAATTACTCTTAAGCACAATTGTACTATACCTGCTATTTGCCGATCACAAGTCTCAGTATATCTATATGATATTAAAGCAATGCTCTTTGAACTTCGTTATGGCACATAAAAACTGAGAAGCAAAAAAAATTGACCAATGACCACATATGATGACTGCCACATATTAGGACTGTATGTTGAAAGGGGAAAAAAACTGTTGGAAATTGGCCCAAACACAACATGCTTTAATATTCTATATCAACATTTTTAACTGTTTTAAATGTTCTCCATATAATGTTCCCCATACTCCCCTCGTTTTTTTTATTTTTAGTTCACCCTAGTAAAACTAAACTCAAGAAATCACCCAAAAATAAAAGTGATGAAAAAAGAAAGGAGTAAAAAAAATAACATATAAAAAATAAATAGGTAAATAAAAAAAAAAAAAATATATATATATATATATATATATATATATATATAAAACTTAAAAAAATAAGGTACAGATTTAATTAATTGAATCTGTATTTAGTAAAAAAAAAACACCATTGAAACTGCTTCCAAATGTTGCCGCAACTCCCTCTCTTTGTAGTGATTAACATTTTAATTGATCCTCTTTAGAAGACCGATTTGCAAGTCAGGCAGGCAACAAAAAGTTGTAATAGAGAGAAGACATATGAATTTTCATGAGAAAAACAAACACAAAACATTTTTTAGAATTTAGTTAGGCCTGACTGCAATTCATTTCTGAGGCTTCTCCTTAAAACAAACATAAAAAAACTATGGTTTAAGGTTCTCTGTGTTTTTTCTCTATTTTGCCAAGTCTGGATCATACCGATGTTTGCTCATTTTTCCTAAAATACAAAACCATTAATAACACCTCACTCTACCTCTCTGAGAGGTTCCTAAAGGACTGAACTAGTAGTGGATGCTTAGAACAGACTTCCAGCAGAGGTAATGGGTTCATCAACAGTAAATACATTCAAAAATGTAAAGACACCCCCACATATCTATGCTCTTGAAACAAAAAAAGTTATAGAAAACTTGCTGGGTTTCTAAGTACTTGAAGTTTAGAACAACATGTAAATATATAACCTTCACAGATATTAACAGGACATCAATTTGTCAATTTGGAAGGAAAAACTAAACACAGACACACTGAATCCATAAGATGCCATAAAGTGCAAAATAATGTATTATCATTTGCTTTCCCAGTATCAGAGTGAATGAAACTTCACTCTGAGCCCCAGGAAAGAAAAAATAGATGCAAAATCCCTACAATTTCTCAATGTTCTAGGGATTGCGATCTAATATCTGTGCACAGGTTAATTATTTGATAATACATTTAAACTTGTAAAAGAGGAAAAAAAAGTATAAATGTAAACTGGTACCAGTACTGAGCTCACTACAAATGGAAACTAAAATAAAAAGCATGTGCATTACGGTGATCACAGTTCTTTTTGATGGCCATCAAACATTGGTGTGTTCACACCTCTGAAAAAAAAGTCTTTGTTTACCCATAGACAGTTCAAACACCTCCAGTACACCACACAGACACACACATTAATTGAAATTGATAGACATGTGCAGAGTGAAAAAATGTGTTTAGTTTTGTTTTGTTTCGATTCGTTATTTACATAAGTTTGTTTAGTTAGATTTGTTTCATTCATTTCATTTGTTTTCGGAATTAATTTTGTTTATTCATTTTCAAATCAATTTGAAAAGTTTTTGAAATAATTTTGAATAGTTTTTGAATTCGAGTGGAGTGGAGGAATAGAATGAAAAATGATAGAATACAATAGCATAACATAATACACAATAACAGAAAATGAAAGAATATAATGTGGTGGAGTGTAACAGAGCTGTTTTACTCTGTTGTATTTTATTCTTTTGTTTCTATTATATTATTTTCTAGTCTATTGTTTTTTTCTGTTCTATTCCTTTGTTTTCTATTCTATTTTGTTCTCTTTGGAAATTGGAAAGCTATTCAAATTCGAAAATGATTTGAATTAGAATTTCATCCAATTTTTTTTTTTATTATTTTAGATTCATTTAAATTTGGTACTATTGTAATGCAGAAATTCTGATACATCCAAATTTCCAAAAAACGAAAATTTGTCCCAATTTTAATTCGGAATGAAATGACCCGTACATGTTTAGAAATTGAATCCCAAAAGTTCGGGATAGAGAAAGCTTTTGTAATTGCAAATGAATTGCTAGGTGTTTCTGGCCTACGGGAGAATAAGAAAAAAGGAAAAAAAAAAACAATGAAACAGGAGTACCTAGCCTATGATTCTTTACCTTTCTTTAGGCGTGTGTGTACATACCCCTGCTTTATATGTAAGTACACTTTCAGAAACTCACTGAACTTGAAAAAGATAACTTATAGACAAAAGTTATTACTTTTTCCTTTTTCTTTAAGCAAACAATACAACATTCTTACATGTATATTGATAAATGGTTACTGGCATTCCCACTTTGATTTAGTGAAACTAAAATGCCATAGACCTCCAACACATAACTTATATCTGGTATTTCATCCCCTGTTTTACTATTCCTATTTGGTTCCCAATGGGCAAGTTACTCCCTCCATCTTTCCAATTTAAGGATTCAATAAAAGGTTTGGAATTCTTTCACAAACTCATCTTGTTACAGTTTCAGTTGCCTATTCTCATACTGTAAAGTCTCATTCTCGGCCTTAATAGTTGGTTAAGGGATGTATGATCTAGTATCTTCATATTTATTACCTCTAGGCCGTGCTCCCCAGCCACGTCACACCTCTTTGTTGTATATTTATTTTGTTTCAATATCTTTTTCACCAGAAGACAAACAAAATTGTGCCCAAATAAGCCATAAGTGTAACATTTTATCTTTTGTAAAGTATTAAAGCGTCTCTTAACAACAGGTGTGGTTTTAGACTGAGAATATTCAATGGCTAAAACCTGATTATCATCCTTTCCTGGCTGCCTACGTGATATAGGGGCACTTTTAAAAGAGCCCCCTCCTTTCAATGTGTTGCTCAAACTAGCACATACCCCACATGGGGATAATTTCCTGTTGCATCTAGAGATACGCACACCTGTTGCAATACAATCTATGGTATGTGTAATTTTCACACGCTGCTCCAGCCTGGAAGGTGCATAAAATTGTTTACATTTACTCTCTACCTCCATCCACCTATGTGCCAGCTGATCAACCTCTCTCTGCTCTTTTTGGTTGTCTATTGTTGGTTGCAGGTGGCTAGCATTCAAATTTCTCATAGACACTTTTAGAGTACTAATATTATTTTTGGCTATCTCCAGATCCCCCTTGAGGGATATGTTTTGCAACAATAACTGCTCGTAATTGTTAGCCAAACAACAAGCCACAAAAATTAGTGCAGTCTTACACTCCTGTTTGCTGTATTTTTTCTTTGTTAGCTTTACTTGTACATACTTGTGCCTGGTGCCATGGGCTTTTAGATTCCTCCATTGCTCATATTATTACAGAGCTATTTTTAACCTTATCAATTTTGGCCATCAATGTCTCCATAATGTACAAAAAGTTCAGTGACTATACCACAATACATCACAGAACAGACTTCTGCCCCAGGAGTCTCCCGCTACAATAGGCACAGAAGTGGGCACACAAACATTAAAGTAATACTAGTATCTTCACTGAAGAGTCTGAGCCTACTCCCAAGAAACAAAAGATATAGGAGCCGTGCTGAACACTAGAGCTGGAGATGCAGTATGTACAGTATACACCCCACAGGAACCTCCCGGCACACAATAGAAACAATAGCGCTGAGATAAGCACATAAGGAACAATAGGGTGAGTAACCCTCTAGGTAGACAATAGAAAGGTAAACACAGCCATGTTTAAACCAACAACTGCTACGCCCAATTCCGTTTAACACAAAAAACAATCTACCACAAATTCAGCTTATCAAATTATTGGTAGGGTTTATCCTTAAGACAAAAAACATTTCAAGGTATAATACAGAATACTAAATGTACCTTATTTTACACTCTATAATTAGTCATTATCAGATAATAGATTCAGTAACCAAACTTCCACAGTTTGGTACTTTAAAGTCATTTAACCCAGCTCAGACAGACTACACAAAAAACTCTTGTATATCTGCAAGATAATTTTTACTCTGAAAACCATGAGAATATTACTGCTTCTAAATTCCCACCAAAAGCAAGCGCCAAAAAAAAAAAAAAATTAAACAAACAATTCTCTTGTATCTCAGTTGCAATGTCCTACACAAATACAATGCCTTTAGTGGACACAAAATCTAAATAAAAAACAAAAATCTGTTGAACCTTTTCATCCAAATACAAAAAAACAAGCAACTCACGGTTTTGTATCTTAAAAATAAATAAGACATAAAAAAAATGAAACCAGGACAATAAGAAAAATCAAAAACCTACCAACAAAAAAAAAATAGTTGCAAAATTTTCCAACAAAGCAACAAAGACCACACTCTTTCAGTGTCTTTCCAATAAAACATATATACTCACCATAAAGCAAACTCAAGAAATGATTACAGAGAAATAAAGCCTGGTGAGCACAAAAGAAACAAACAAGTATAAACCAAATTTTCCCACTTAGCATATCTTCCCCATTAAATTAATCGTTTTTAATGGTTCTTCTAATATACTTTTTGTTCCTATAATTACAGGATATTAAACAAATCCAAATCTGTGGTGTATCCTCCCCCTTGGGGTTCTTCTAATACCCATTACAAAAACACAATTTACCTATTTTTCCGTAGATATAATTTCTGTAAGCTCCAAAATACTGGAAAAACTGACTCAGTTTCAATTCCACCCCAATAACCTTAATTTGCATTACGCAAATCTCGGTATTGTTGTATTTAATACTTTCAGGTCTGGTTCCTTCGTGATAGTCGCCAATTATTTTACCTGTAAGTTGTATTTGAGATTTAATATCTCTCATATATGATTTGGGTTAAATGGGAGTTCTTTAGCCATAAGGGAAAGCTTTAACACAACAACAAAATGTATTGGTAATTAGTATGAAAGCCTAAAAAAAAAAAACTAGCTAGTTACATAAAAAATATATTATTAAGAGAGCTTTAACATATTACTAAATACAAGCAATGAGAGGGAAAAGAAGTAAGACAAATATTTAGATATATTTACAAGGGAGATATTCCATAGTTACCATGCTACTGCACATGAGCGCTTCATTCTGCTGACTACCCTTCAAGAGACCTCTCTCCTCCCATCTAGCCTGTGTATATTCATTCTAGGCTGGTGCCTCATTGGTTGGCCTTGAATGGTCCTGTTTGGTGGACCTCCCCATTCCTTTCAGATTGGCTAATCCTCAATCCCTATGCTTTGCATAAGTTAGCCTCCTTTAATGCAAATCCTTGGCACAAACTATTTTGAGTGAGAAACTAATCATTGCACGTACATGACATTTTCGGGTACGTTAAGTATTGATGATGGGTTGGCCACCTTCATTGCATATCTAAACAAGGGATCCTTTGAAGTGAATATTTGTAGAACAAAGAGGTCTGACTCTCCATTGTTTAGATAAACAAGTTTAGGCACCAAAGCTGCTGTGACAAGCCTTTTCACATACAGGCGTAGTAATTAAGATATGTCCTCCTGGCAAGACACATAACACCCCCACACACCTCTAACTTATATATATTCGTAATTACAATATTTTACAGCTGTTCAAGCAGATTTCAAATTAACTCATAAGGCAACAGCACTAAACCGTACAACTAAGAAAAAATCCTTGCCTCCTGATGTCTTGCTTACACACAGGACCATAGCTAACAGACCCAGAGCGACCCACTGTTGCTCAAAAGTCTAACTATCTCCAGAACAAAGTAATTGCCATATAGCCTGTATCTCACTGAACATTGGCTGTCTTTTGTAACACAGGTAGTTTATTGCTCCCCATTCATACATGTACAGGAACTGGTGCTAGGGTGGAGCAAAATCCCTATGCAAGCTGGGAATTTTATAGAGCCCATAATAACCAGACCTCCTTAAACTAGGCTCATTATCTAATCAGCCCAGTAACCTTGGCTCCCTCGTAAGTCAAAGTAAACAAGAAATATTCAATAAATTGCCTGAAACTGGCACAAATATACTTCCTTTCTAAGACATAACCAGTGTTTTTTTCAGTATTTCTTAATTAGAGATTCACAAGGATATAATACAAAACAAAATGAAGACAATCACTCAGCAGGGACACAATAAATGAAATAATAAACAAGTAGTTATAAAAGGTAAGGGGCTTCACGGTTAAAGGCAGCAAGTGTTGTCTACCTCTCAATGAAGAAACATCATGTATCCCCACACAGTATCTAGCATTGTGGAGAGCCTGATGGGTAGAATGTATAAACTCGAAACGGGGTAAAATTCCAGCGGTGAACTACTTTCTGGTACATTTACAAGTGGGTTATATACTGAAACTAGAAGATTTATAAGCGATGAGTAGTACTTTTCGATAGGAGTGCTCAGAGAATGATTGGGATAATTCTGATTCCCATTTAAGCATGGTATTACATTTATAAAAGGTTTTCTTGTCATTAAGAAATGCATAGAACAGTGTTATGCCCTTATGCTGATGTGGAGTGTCACAAGCAGTAGTTTTTAATTGATCTGCTGTCACATTCGGAATGGCCAACCTTTTTGTAAAGTCCTCCTCAAAACGGATTTTGGTCTGCAAAATCTTTCCAGTCTCTACATTGAAAGCCTCTGAGTAAGGTGTGTACTTGAAATATTTCTATAGTCTAGGCCGCTACAGTTGTTGATATGTCAGACAATGTTTCCTTGAGGTGAAAGCACTAAACTAGACTTCAAGCCTCTGTGTTCAGACTCAGAAATCCTACTTGCTAAATTGATTAAGCTCTTGCAAGACTCCTGAGAATTCCTCCCTAGATGAAGCTATAGAAAGGGCCACACCTGACTAATCTAAGGAAGTCATTAAGGTGTGTATAGACTCAAGAAGGGGACAGCAGTCCAGGCTGTCAGTGTCAGATAAATAATGAGGGACGCTCTAGGCCATTCCAGGACTGTTAATGGATCCTGAGCTGGGACTGAGAGACTGTTTCCTAAATGCTTGAGATTTGACATACTTCTCTGCTTAACAGAAACATCTTTATTAAAAGCCTTGTGTACTTGAACCAGCTAAAAAGAGCAAGGGAGGTTCAAGTGGCAGGAGGTGACCTAGTCTCTGTAAGCAGAAACAAAGACTAACCGAGCTGGAACTGCATGTCTCTTGTGAATAGAAACAATGTCAGGAAGATGCTACCACACACACACACACACACATGATTGACACTCGGGGAATGATAGTAAAATATACACTGATTACTTTACTATTATATTGCAAATGTTAGTGTCAGTGTGTTTAAGTAGGATGAAAAAATTCCATTGTTTCTTTGGGGGAGTTTTTGGTGGTGGGTCATGGTAATTAATGGCATAAACATATACAGCTAAAGTTTAAAAATTATCTTTTTTCTATTTTGGACCAGTTTTTCTTTGATAAAAAAAAAAATCTACAGATATCCATCAGCATTTCCCACAAAATAAAAGCCCAGTCTGTCCTGGAAAGACAAGATATTATCCACCTGGATACACTAAATAGTTACTAAGATATGTACAGTTTTATAACATATATCAACGTTGTAAAACTGGGTTTAGGTGTGATTACTGATAGCAGGGCTGCCATCAGGGGGGTACAGCCCATACGCTTGTAAGGGGCCAGAGCTTCTGAACGGGCCCGGCCAACCGGCAGGGATGTGAGAAGACAGGGGCGGGTGCAGAGGAGCTCCATGGCTGCTTCTGTATGTGCCTGAGGTGGCAGCTATCTTCTCTGTGTTATTGAGTTGATATTGGGCTTGTTGCTGCCACCTCTGGCCATTTCCTGCATGGGCACCCCTCATGTGTGCTGCCTGTACTTTATCAAGGACTGCAGCTCCTATCTGTATCTCAGCCACATGTGGAAACAAGAGCTGGGACTAGGAGGACCACCATGCCTGTGTCTGTGTGTGTACATGCCTGTGTCTGTGTGTGTACATGCCTATGTCTGTGTGTGTGTGTACATTTTTGTGTGTGTGTGTGTGTACGTGTGTGTCATATATATACGTGAGGGGGCTGAGAGCGTACAGATGTGAGAGGGGCTGCGAGTGTTCAAGTGTGGGGGTGCTGAGAACATACAAGTGTGAGGGGGCTGAGAGCATACGGGCGTGAGGGGTTCTGAGAGCATACAGGTGAGAGGGGTTCTGAGAGCATACAGGTGTGAGAGAGGCTGAGAGCGTACAAGTGTGAGGGAGGCTGAGAGCATACAGGTGTGAGGGAGGCTGAGAGCGTACAGTTGTGGGGGGCTGAGAGCATACAGGTGTGAGGGGGGTTGAGAGCATACAGGTGTGAAGGGTGGCTAAGAGCATACAGGTATGAGGGGAGCTGAGAGCATACAGGTTTGAGGGGTTCTGAGAGCATACAGGTGTGAGGGGGCTGAGAGCATACAAGTGTTAGGGAGGCTGAGAGCATACAGGTGTGAGGGAGGCTGAGAGTGTACAGTTGTGGGGGACTGAGAGCATACAGGTGTGAAGGGGCTGAGAGCATACAGGTGTGAAGGGGGGATGAAAGCGTACAGGTGTGAGGGGGGACTGAGAGCATACAGATGTGAGGGGGCTGAGAGCATATGGGTGTGAGGGGGCTGGGAGCATACGGGTGTGAGGGGGACTGAAAGCATACAGGTGTGATGGGGCTGAGAGCATACAGGTATGAGGGGGCTGAGAGCATACAGGTGTGAAGGGTGGCTAAGAGTGTACAGGTATGAGGGGGGCTGAGAGTGAACAGGTGTGAGGGGGCCTGAGAGTGTACAGGTGTAATGGGGACTGAGAGTATACAGGTCTGAGGGGGCTGAGAGCCTACAGGTGTGAGGGGGCTGAGAGCCTACAGGTGTGAGGGGGCTGAGAGAGTACAGGTATGAGAGGGGCTGAGAGCATACAGGTGTGAGGGGGCTGAGAGCATACAGGTGTGAGAGGGGGCTAAGAGCATAAAGGTGTGAGGGGGGCTGAGAGCATACAGGTGTGAGGAGGGGCTGAGAGCATACACATGTGAGAGGGCTGAGGCACTGAAGGACTTGGTGGGGTGGCTAGTGGGCAGATTCGGTGGGACGGCCAGTGGGCGGGCCCTGGGGAATGTTGGTAGTCAGGCCTAGGGGGGCAGGCCTAAAGGTGTGTAAGGAGCCCCACAATTTCCGATGGCTGCCCTGTCTGCTATAGCCGCTGGCAGTAATTGAATGTCAAAAATCAGACAGGCTGGTTGCACCCAACTTCATCGATGGATCAATTTGGGTACCATAAGCCTGCTCATACATGGATTGAATCTCAGCCGGTCCCTGCTTAACCTGCCAAATTTCGATCCATGTATGGCCGGCTTAAGAATAGTAAAGCACAAGTATTGTGTTTTACTCTGAGAATGAATCAGAGCCTATGAAGTTAATTACATGAATTCTATTGAATTCTATATTAAACTCTATTTTTAAAAACATAACAAACAGGTTTATACTTACCTGTTCTGTGCAATGCTTCCTTCTCGCAGGATTTGACTAACAACAGCAAGAGTCAATGGTTCCCACTCAAAAGAGTCTATGAGAGCCAGAAGAGCTTCTAAAGATGGGCATTGTGCTGGATCGAGTGAGGTATTAGGTAAGTGGGGGGGGGGGGGGGAAGGGGCATACTGCTACCTAAATGTTTTAACATTTGTTTACCTTAATGCAAAGAATGCATTAAGGTAAAACATATTCAGGTTTTAGAACCACTTTATCTAAATGTAAAAAGGCTGTTCACTTTGTGAGGGAAGTTGCACATTGCAAGGAAATTCCACTCTTTTCATAACATACTCAATCATGTGCAAGGAAAATTAACAAAGGTGAACAGTAGAGTTGAGCGAACCCGAACTGTAAATTTCGGGTCCGTACTGAAATTTGCCCGAACCCGGACATTTGAAAAAAAAGTTTGGGTTTCGGGCATTTGATCCCGCCTGTTGAATAGCTGCAGGGCAGCCAATCAACAAGCGTTTCACTGGTTTGCCCTTAGAAGCCATCACAGCCATGCCTACTAATGGCATGGCTGTGATTGGCCAGTGCATCATGTGACCCAGCCTCTGTATAAGCTGGAGTCATGTAGTGCTGCATGTCACATGCTCTCAGGCTAGTGTAGGGAGAGGATGGGACAGATTGCAGATATAATAACATCTCATCCTGCATTACAGAACGATCTGATTCTGGACTAGGTAGAGATTACTACTACTGCTTTGAGGGAAAGATTGCAGATCTCATCCTGCATTACAGAAAGATCTGATTCTGGACTAGGTAGAGATTACTACTACTACTGCTTTGAGGGACAGATTGCAGATCTTCTCCTGCATTACAGAACAATCTTATTTTGGACTAGGTAGAGTCTACTGCTTTGAGGGACAGATTATTGTTCTAAAATCATCTCCTAGTTCTATAGGGTCAGGTTCCTGCTGTTTCTGTAAGGGACAGATTATTGGACAGGGTAGGAGAGGGATGTGATCGGACTCTCGTACACTGTACGTCGTGATGTACTGAGGTCGAATATGTCTCCGACCCAGTGTACTACGTGACCGGTTAGTGTCGGTACGGTAATCATCCGTACCGACACTACCGAAGATTCCCGTTTGGTCACTTTGCGAACAACT
>BLSH010134394.1:2193610-2206101 GCA_018402905.1 Glandirana rugosa
TCGTCCTTGGACTGGGATATTCTCATCCGTTACTAAAATCTTGTTATTAGACAGGGAATGTCTAAATCATCGCCTACTCCTATAGGGTCAGGTTCCTGCTGTTGCTGTAAGGGACAGATTATTGTTCTAAAATCATCGCCTACTCCTATAGGGTCAGGTTCCTGCTGTTGCTGTAAGGGACAGATTATTGTTCTAAAATCGTCTCCTAGTTCTATAGGGAGAGGTTCCTGCTGCTCCTGTAAGGGACAGATTATTGTTCTTCCACCTACAGTGCCACGGTCACTGCCTAGTCAACCTCTAGGCTCCTACTCCACATCCACCCCCCTTCCCATTTTTATTTTTTTATTTGATTTTAAGTTATTTTCCCTTTCCCCATTTTTTGTAGGGCACTTGTCCTACTCTTGCCCCCATTTTACTTCCTTTTGCAGACCTCTAGCACTTGCCGGGACTTTTTTAGAGCCATTTTTGTGCCGAAAAGTTTGGGTCCCATTGACTACCCATTGATTACCGAACCTGAACTTTTTCGCGAAGTTCGGCCGAACCCGCCAAACCCGAACATCCAGGTGTCCACTCAACTCTAGTGAACAGTTCTTTTGCCTTTGAAAATCAACCCCTATGCTATGTGTGTAATGAGTGTATATGACAGCCCAATATAATGTATTTGCATAACTACAAACTATTAGAGCTACACGATTAATCATTAAAAGATTGTGATCTCGATTTGACCCCCACACGATCTTGATCCAGCATTTCCATGATTCATGCAGAAAGTGCAGAGCCATTCCCCAGCTCACAGCTGTCAAAGCAGCCGGGGTTTATCAACAACATGTTGAAAGCAACAGTGCTGAAAGAGAGATAAAAAGAAACATTGTATCTTTCTGTGTATTCATTTACAAATCAAAGGGATGGACTTCATTCTGCAAATGCAGTTAAAAGCAACCTTGTCAAGTAAAAAAATACATTTTTTTTGTTTTTTTTTAAATTGATCCTCTATTTAACCCCTCATTAACCCCTAATGTAATCTAATCAGCCTTATTAACTTCTTATTCTCCTTCTTCATTTAATTATTTACTATTTTATAAACTATTAATAATTAAAACTTTTTTTATTGCTTTGTTCATTATTATTTTTACACCTTTAACATATATTTACACGCTTCAAATTGAAAAAAGCACAAAATAAAAAAAAAATAAGTTCATTTCATTTGTAAAATAACTTTTCAATGCTTTGTACCATTGCTGACAGCTGAAGTATAAACAAAATAGTTGCGGTAGGTATCGGTAATTGTTATCGGTGAGTACAAAAAAAAGACCCTAATATAACTTAATGGTAATTGTTTTATTTCTATTTCTTTACACATTACATTATTTTTCATTACATTTCTTTAAATTTGATTGAAGCAAAGAGTGTTATGTCTTATTTTATTCACATCTTGTTTGATAATCTAATATTTAGGGGTTGTAAATCTTTAAAATAAAAAAGTTCTTCAGAAACATGAGAGAATTGTGATCTTTATTCTAAGCAAAAAAATTGTGATTCTCATTTTATCCACTATAAATAGAATGTCCAAGAAAAACATTCCTCTTCTGCAGAGTATTAGATGACTTTCCTAGGATATAAAAGCATAGCTATGAAATATTGCAGAGTTCAAATCTACTCGTCAGAGATAACGCATTTGATAATTAACACATCTGATATATTCTTGATATTGACAAATCAAGATCTCAAGCCTGTAGAATCAGTCAACATGTGCAGAGCTAGTGCAAAAACTGAAGGATGCAACACCCTGCAATAAATGTTTATTAATAAAAAGGATTTTTTATACAAGTCATAACATCAATCATAAAATGTTAGTTTATGGGCTAAAATTATGGAATAAAATGTACTGAAATAACTTACTAGTTTTATGTTTTTTATAGTTAAAGGGGAGAGTTATTATCTGACACGTGTAATAATAATTGCTTTCACATACCCCTGATACGTGGCATACTAACTTAAAGTGTAACTAAACCCAGTAATATGAAAATAGTTCATCTGTCTCCCCACAGTGCCCACAGCTTATAAATCTTCTTTTTACATTAAAATACTGCCACTATATACAGTATCTCACAAAAGGGAGTACACCCCTCACATTTTTGTAAATATTTTATTATATCTTTTCATGTGACAACACTGAAGAAATAACACTCTGCTACAATGTAAAGTAGTGGCTCTTAGAAAATGGAGGAGATTGGAAGGAGAGAGGGGAGGAAGGAAGGAGAAGGGAGAAGGAATTTTTTCTTCTTCCTTTTTTTTTTCCTCTCCGCTCTGACCCCCCCCCCCCCTTCCTTGGGCAGACCATCGTTGGAGGTTAGGGGCTAGTTCCCCGCTCCCCCTGACCTACCCTAGAGTTCATTTATTTTCCTTCCTCGGGAGAAAAAGGAGGAAAAAGAGAAAGAAAAAAGGAGAGGTAAAATCATAATAAAATAGCTTCATTTAGTATAGTAAAGGCTCAGTAAAGGGTGGAGGACCCCATGCGGAAATCCTGGAGGACTCCACAAACCCCCGATTAGGGATCTTATTTAGATTAGATCAGATTTATAGAGTCATAGTATTAGGGCACATTTTCATCACGTACGAGGTGAAACAAAGTGAGTGATAGTGTAAGTGAGTTTGTGTGTGCACAGGTGAGACTTTTTTTTTTCTTTTAATTTTTTCTTCTTTCTTTTTTCCTTCCCTCTTGGTTCTTGACATGGGCACGTTGAAATTATGTACATTCAATACTAAAGGACTAAATTCCACAATCAAGAGATCTCAAATCCTATGTTCACTCCATAAACAGAAAGTTGATATAATTTTTTTCCAGGATACGCACTTCCGGACGGACCATATACCCAATATACAAAATAAATATTGTCCAACATAGTACCATGATTCCTTGAAATATTCTAAATCCCGAGGAGTATCAATAGCAATACATAAATCAGTACCCCATCAGGTTCTAGAAATATGGAGGGGTAGAGATGATAGGTCATTAATGATAAAGGTTTCTATTTACGGGAAGAAATGTACTTTAATCAATATATACTTGCCTAACCAGGGCCAGATAAAAGTGGGCAACCAATTACTGACAGATCTTATGGAGAAAAAAGAAGGGACAGTAATTATAGGGGGAGACCTCAATTTTGTGCTAGATCGAGAAATGGATACTACTGCCTCCCGAACATTTCAAAATTTAACCCTGACTAATAAATTTAAAAACACTCTGATTAAAAATAGATTGGTAGATGTGTGGAGGGCCCTCCACCCATGCGATAGGGATTACTCAAGTCAAGCTTTATTGTCAGTTCTTCCACATGTACGGTACATACATACAGGGAACTGAAATTACATTTCTCTTGGATCCATGGTGATTACAGGTAGTTCTAACAGTGGAGCCTAAGATCTAAATCACATAAATATAAAAATATAAAATACACTATATAATTCAACTATACAATAAAGAGTACTAATAAAAATAAGTAAATTAAAATAAAAAAAAAACACAGCGCAAGGCACATGGCAGATGGAGAGCAAACCAGTAAATTGTACATCAGTGCAGGTAACAGAATTAGTACAAAAATGGCTTATTCAGTCTGGTAACAAATGGCAGAGTGACAGAGGGCTCCAAAGCAGTTCTTTAAATTAAGTTGGCATATGAGGTAGTAGAGGATTATAATTCTATGCCTGAGGCAGAAGAGGGAAAGGGGGGCAGGTTCAGGAGCAAGTTCAGCTTCCTGACAGCCTGATGAATGAAGCTGTCCTTCAACCTGCTGGTCCTGGCCCGTAGGCTCCACAGTCTCCTTCCTGATGGCAGCAGGCTGAAGAAGCTGTGTGACGAGTGAGTGGGATCACCCGCTATGCAGAGGGCTTTGCGGGTGAGACAGGTTCCATAAATATCCTGGAGGGAAGGGAGAGAGACACCAATGATCTTCTCAGCTGCTCTCACTATACGTTGTAGAGTCCTCCGGCAGGAGGCGTTGCAGGCCCCATACCACACAGTGATGCAGCTTGTCAGAATGCTCTCGATGGTGCCTCTGTAGAAGGTGTACATGATGGGGGGCGGGGCTCTGGCTCTTCTCAGTTTGCGGAGGAAGTAGAGACGTTGCTGTGATTTTTTGGGCAGTGCTGCAGTGTTGTCGGTCAAGGAGAGGTCCTCTGATGTGCACACCCAGGAACTTGGTGCTACTCACTCTCTCCACAGTAGCACCATTGATGGTTAGAGGAGCGTGCTGGGTGAGTGCTCTCCTGAAGTCAACAACAATCTCTTTCGTCTTCTCCACATTCAAAGAGAGATAGTTGTCACTGCACCACTCGGCCAGGCATCTCACCTCGCTCCTGTAGTTTGTCTCATCGTTGTAGCTAATGAGACCCACCACGGTCGTGTCATCCGCAAACTTAATGAAGAGGTTTGAGTTGTATAATGGTGTGCAGTCATGGGTCAGCAGGGTGAAAAGAAGGGGGCTCAGCACACATCCTTGAGGGGCCCCAGTGTTCAGTATGATGGTGCTTGATGTGTTACTGCCGACCCGTACTGCCTGAGGTCTTCCAGTTAGAAAGTCCAACAGCCAGTTGCACAGCGAAGTGTTGAGCCCCAGCCGGACCAGTTTTTGAATAAGCTGTTGAGGGATGATAGTATTGAATGCTGAACTGAAATCTATGAACAGCATTCTGACGTGTGAGTCCTTTTTATCTAGATGTGTAAGTGCTGAGTGGACAGCCGTTGCAACAGCATCGTCAGACGAGCGGTTGGACTGATATGCAAACTGGAAGGGGTCCAGGGAGGGGGGGAGGGCAGACTTGATGTGGTGCATGACTAGCCATTCAAAGCACTTCATAATAATCGGAGTAAGTGCAACTGGGCGGTAGTCATTGAAGCAGGTTGGAGACGGCTTCTTCTGGACCGGAATGATGGTGGTGGCTTTGAAGCATGTGGGTACAACAGCCTGACGTAGAGAGATGTTGAAGATGTCTGTGAAGACATTGGTGAGTTCTGCTGCACAGTCTCTCAGTACACGCCCAGGAATGTTGTCAGGGCCCGGAGCTTTCTGTGCATTGATCCTGCTGAAGGATATCCTCACACTGTCTGGGGTCAGCGTCAACACCTGGTCGTCGGGAGGAGGTGGAGTCTTCTGTGCAGTGGAGCTGTTTTGCTTTTCAAAGCGAGCGAAGAAGGCGTTCACCTCGTTCAGCAGACAGATGTTGCTGTCACACGTCCTCGGTGGGAACCTGTAGTCCGTAATGGTCTGTATTCCCTGCCACAGGCTCCGAGTGTCTCTGCTGTTGCTGAATTGATGGGCTATCCTCCTGGAGTACTGTCTCTTAGCTTCTCTCATGCCGCGGGACAAGTTGGCCCTAACTGTTCTCAGGCCCACCTCATTTCCAGCTCTGAAGGCAGCATTTCGCATCTTCAGGAGTTTGTAGACCTCCCCCGTCATCCATGGCTTCTGGTTGGCCCGTACAGTGATGGTCTTTTTGACAGTTACATCATCAATACACTTGTTGATGTAGGCACTGACAGTCTCTGAGTACTCTTGGAGGTCTGTGATGTTATTGTATGTGGCAGCCTGCTTAAACATATTCCAGTCAGTGGTGTCAAAACAGTCCTGAAAGCCTCTGACGACCCTTCCGGCCACACCTGTATCCGCTTTTTAACCGGTTTGGCGACTTTGACGAGCGGTCTGCATGCGGGCATTAGCATGACAGTGATGTGGTCCAAGACACCGAGGTGGGGGAGGGGAAAGGCTTTGTAAGCTCCTCTCTGTGTGGTATAAACAAGGTCTAAAATGTTATTTCCTCGTGTTGGAAAGTTAATGTGTTGGTGTATTTTTTGAAACACACTCTTTAAATCTGCATGGTTTAAGACCCCAGCTAAGATGAGAAAAGCATCAGGGTGAGCTGTCTGCTGCTCACTGATGTACTGGTGCAGTTCATTAAGTGTATCGTTTCTGCTGCTGATGTTGTTGTTCGGGGGAATGTAGACAGAAACAAGCAATATGGCTGTACATTACCTCGGCAGATAGAACGGCCGGCACTTGATAATCATGAACTCCACAAGGGGTGAGCAGTGTTTGCAGATCACGACAGCGTTGCAGCACCACGCATCACTGATGTAAACACACAGCCCGCCGCGGGTTTTTCCTCCCGCGATGAGAGCTCTGTCCGCTCAATAGCATGTCAGCTGATCGAGCTGAATGGTGCCATCTGGAACGCTGTTGCTAAGCCACGTTTCCGTAAACACAAAAACACAGCAGTCTCTTACAGTCCTCTGAGTTGACCGTAGTAAGCGGATGTAATCCAGTTCATTGTCCATAGAGCGTACGTTAGCCAGTAAGATGGTGGGAATGGCTGGCTTGTGTGGATTAGCCATTAGCCTAGCCTGGATACATCCATGCTTACACCTCTTCTGCTTCCTCTGACACCACTTGTGGCGCCTCCACAGTGGGCGAGGTGCACTAGAGGGGGTCGGTGATGCTATAGCCCTCCGGAGCAGACCGAGTTCCCGCAGCTCTTCCGTGTGCGCAGAGTTTAACTTTAAAAATGTTGGAAAACTTGATTACTCTAAACGATAAACAACTTGAGATACAGACCATGTTGAATGAACAAACACTAAAGATTAGGGACAGGAACTGGGCCCTATTATTTCAACAGGGTAATAAACCAAGTAAATTTTTAGCAAGGGCACTATATCAACGAAACCCAATGACAGCTATTACTAGAATTTCAAGTCCTCTGGGGAGATGACTTTCAACCCAAAGGACATCTCTGAGACATTCTCAACTTATTACGCTAAATTATATAACATCCAGATCCCTCTAAAGAAAAATAATCCAGAACAGTATATTCAAAGAAATTGTCAATATATTAAGGAGACTGCAATTTCCACTCTGCCAGTTAAAATAGTAGAAGAATTAGAAAAGGATTTTACAATCACAGAGATAGAAGGAGTGGTGGGCTCTCTGGTCCAGGGTGAAAGCCCTGGCCCTGACGGGTTCACACCACATTTTTATAAAGAATTTAAAGAGAGTTTGATCACAATTTTGTGGAAGACATTTAATTCAATATCGGTCTCCCAACCCTTTACAACCCAAGGCATGGAAGCGCATATTTCGCTTATTCCAAAACCAGATAAAGATCACACATTATGTGCAAATTTTAGGCCGATTTCATTAACAAATATCGACCTCAGGTTGTATGTGAAGCTTATTGCAAATAGGATTACCCCTTTATTGCTAAAGTATATTAATAAAGATTAAGTAGGATTTGTGGGGGGGGGGGGGCCGAGAGGACAGGGATAATACTACAAAAACCTTGACATTGGTAGAATATGCATAGAAACATGATATTTCATCTTGCCTTCTATCTATCGATGCTGAAAAAGCATTCGATAGGGTAGGCTGGGAGTTCCTAGAGGAAACACTAAAACAATGGGGGATAGGTCCCCAACTTTTGCAGAAAATGATGGCATTATATGGGACTCCCGCAGCTAGAGTACATTCTAATGGGATCCTATCAGACCCAATCGAGATACATAATGGGACTAGGCAGGGATGTCCCCTGTCTCCCCTATTATATATTTTGACCATGGAACATGTAACAACAGCCATAAGAAACAACGTAGACATCCGGGGAAAAGAAGTTAAAGGAAAAGAATATAAAATGCTATTACTGTTATATATCTCCAAACCAGTAAAAACATTACCGAATCTTATAAAAGAACTAAACCGATTCAGGGTTGTCAGTAACTTTAAAGTAAACTATAAGTCAGAGGTATTGAATATCTCAATATAAAAAATAAAATTGGCAATCCATACAAGCTATTTTCCCTTCAAATGGCAAAAAATATCAATTAAATAAATATTTGGGAATTCAGATACCTCAGGACTTAAGTAAAATATGGGAGTTGCATTACTCCCCATTAATTCATAAAATATGGAAGCTACTTAAAGAATATGATAAAGGTAAATTCTCATCGAGTGGCAGGATCAACATAATAAAAATGTATATATTGCCTAAATTATTATATGTATTTCAAACAGCACCAGTTATCATCCCAACGACAGTAATAGATCAGTTAAATAAAGCAATAAGGGAATTTATATGGGCACGAAAAAATGAACAAATCAATAAAAATATCTTGATTAAGAGCAAAAACGATAGGGGTATGGCGGTGCCAAATATTAAGATATATTCACAGGCGGTGTACATCACTAGAGTAGTAGATTGGTTCCATAATGCCAAGAATAAACAGTGGGTGGAGCTGGAAGAGGATATCTGTACACAGAGATTGAGATCTCTTCCATGGATCCCGAGACTTTTGAGACCCGGAAGGAGTAAAATCCCATTTTTGGTAGCAGATACACCTAAAATATGGGACATTTTTTTAAGAAAAGAAAAAATGTCAACCAGAATAGGACCCATGACACCTCTCTTTTCAAACCAGCCCAGGTATTCCTAAAATGGAAAAGAGAAGAAGATACGAGAATTATTCAGACATTGGTGAATAGAGAATTTCCCTCACTAGAAGTCTAGGAACTACAATACAGAAAGAAATGGATGCAACATAAACTACTCCACACATATATTTATTATTTGAGGGCAGATGGAGTAGTGAATAGAACCTTGGGGGGCGTGGTCTGGACGCCGAGGATGATGACCGTGTGAGACCGCCGCTCTGCCACACCGCAATCCCTCTATCAGCTCAAGCGACCACGAGAGAGACTTAAAAATGGGCAAAACACAAGGGGAGATGTCCCCCACCAGGTCACGCTCTCCCAGAGCTCACCGGGCGGAGACAGAAACCGCAATAGCGGACATATTCTGCTCCCGTCCCCGCGACAAGAAGCCGGAAGTGCAGGCCTCAGAAGACCCAGCGAGGTAGTCACAGCCCAGAGGAACGAGACGCCTCTCACCCTGCACGAAAGCCGCCACGCTCTGAGGGTCAGGTATCCCAACCTGTCAGCACGCCATTGCAGTTGACATAAAATCCACATTTACTGCAGCAATAGCAGGCTTAAGACATGACCTCCATAACATGGCTAACAGGGTAGAAGAGATAGAGGACATTACAGAACAGCATTAAAATAGATATACATATGTCCAAGAGCTCCATAGATGCACACACTCTGCAACTAAGGGACATGAGGCGCCATTTAGAGGACTTGGAAAACCGAGGACGCAGACACAATATCAGAATAAGGAATCTGCCTGAGTCCTTTGAATCTGATCAACTCCTACTCGCCTTACTAGCCATCTTTAATGACCTACTAGGGAGACCACTAGAAACTCCAGTGGATATGGAAAGATTTCACAGAGCTCTTAGACCCAGGGGAAGAGATAATGACCCTCCCAGAGACATTATTTGCAATATAATCAATTTCCAACTAAAAGAAGATATACTCCGCAATGCCAGGCTCAGGAACCGTATACTATATCAAGGCCATGAAATTAAGCTCTTTCAGGATCTCTCTCAGTTAACATTACAACAACGCAGAGACATACGTCCCCTCCTGGACATTCTGAGAGAGAGGAATATTGCTTACAGATGGAAATTCCCTTCCTGTCTCTCAGCAGGCCCCCCTAAAGGTCCCAGAAGACCTACCTATCTTTTGTGAGAGACTCAATATCCCTCAGATAGACCTACCAAATTGGTACTCAGACCTACGTCCACAATTCATTGACCAACCCCCGGAGGAACCGATGGAGATGCTACAACAAGGGGACCCACATCCCCATAGAAGACGCAGATTATCGGCCAGATTCTCACCCCCACCAGTAAATAGACGTACATCTGGGGAAAGGAGCCTCACTGCATCCCCGGCCCACCGCAAGCCTAGGAAAGACTTACTCATATTACGTAACAACACCCAACATAACTTAACCACTTGGACTATCTGGTAAAAGTGAATCTCTGACGCAAATCCTCCTAATTGATCCACAGTCCGCGCCACTCTCCTAGTATCAAATACTTCTCAAACTAATAATACAGCTGCCACTTATAAAACATCAATAATCATATAACAAACAATGCCAGTACGAACAGCAGTAAGCGGCGCTCTCTATCATACACTAAAGGTATGTGATCATAAGTATCAAACATAAAGTCCAAACATAAAGATAGAGGGTGCTCGTGAAGAAACAATCCACTCCAAACAGTCCCAAAAAGATCTTCCACAGTTAACCCAGAGTATATCTCTGAGGGTAGGTTTTAGCTGTCTTCCGTTGCACCTAGTGATAGCATGCAGGTGTGTGGATAGTACAGATGGACTCTTACCAACTGATGTGGCTAGGCACTTATCATGCACTAGCTAGCCTCGCTTTTTGTGCTACCATGCACTCAATCCTTAGGGGACATCTCATGGGGTTTCAGATTCGTTGTAGTTCATATAAGGAGTGAAAAGACTCACATAGCATGATATCTTTGACAACAAATTTTATTCACCTCTAAAAACATCCCATAAAATGGTATCTTGGTATAAAAACTTTACATGAAACTTAAAATTTCCATAGTCTTCATAATATGATCTATACTGGTTTACATACGCTTACCAGATAGAAGGTTTCAGAGCGCTTTGATTGTCCTTAAAAAACAGATGCCGGCCCTCCGCGGTCCTCGGTTCTCTGTCCCGGACTAGCGTGCCTGCAATCCCCCCTGTTCTCCGACCAGCGGAGAGCGAGGGAATGTGCGGCCTGTCTGTGTGAATGATGCCGTGCAGTCCAATCACGACGCGTTTCGTCAATAGCGACTTCTGCTGGTGATTGGCTGCACTGACTGACGGCTCATCTCTTATAACCGCCTCCCCATGATCGTGTGTAACTGAGAGTATTAACCCTTCATATCAAAAAACGACAGTGGAAGGTCTGCAGATATCTATATACATAACTAGATCATATCAATTGTTACATTTCAAATGGTGTTATTCATCGGGGCTCAACCTTTTGTCCTGTGTATGTTTTTATTCACGTAAAGTGTCTATGCAATCTCCTACAGGGAAACTTTTTGTTTTAACCTCCTACTAATGTGGGGTACTAATCTCCCTTCTCTATTACGTCTCCTGAAGAGATGATACCACCTCGCTTCTCTCAAACAGTGGAGTGTGGGGATCATTTGCCTTTAGGTTGAATCCATCGGTGCCTGAGTGAATATATTAATTCTCTCAACCCCGTGCTGTTTAACTCATCCTAATCATTCGTTCACATACGATCGTTCCTAGCATACCTTATGTAGTATTTACTTGGGGATTTCTTCTGCATTTATCCCTGGGCTACACCTTAAATTATCTCTCAATATATCTGCATGTGGTGAACTCTATATGCTTTTTCAGACATGATGTTGATCAATGGGGAGCACCTTCCACCTCATAGTATCTTGGGTGGTATTGCGCTCACCATTAGTTCTTTTTCTAGTGCATCCCATGTTTTCCATTTCTCTACCAGGGGAAAAAAACTGATAATAAATTATTTGATCAAAGGTTATGTGTCACTGATGAACGCGTTAATATCGAGTTCCACATTCAACCCATGGGAGTGCAGGCTCCCCATGAGGTATATCCAGTAGGTTTCCCTCTGGGAGAGGTCCCTCACTCTATTGGACCCTCTCCACAGAGGGTAAACCGCTTCATTCCCACAAAATCTGGCCAACTACGGGTCTCGGTCATGTTTCTCTCTGAAATGGAGCGAAACATTGTGGTCCTTGAAGCCTTTTTTGATATTAGCTAAATGTTCCCCAATCCTGATCCCTTATTTTCTTTTTGTGCGGCCTATATAATAGAATAGAGTCCACAAGGGCACCAAAGTAAGTACACCACATGGGTTGTGTTACATGTTATATAATCTCTTATTAAAAAAGATTTACCCTCCTGGTTATTAAATTCCTGCCTCTGGTTATTCAGCCCTTTTGTCCATCTACAGGCTTTACATTTTTTGCATGGAAAGTACCCACTTCTACTAGCTGGGAATTTTTGTGGGCCAGGGGCATCTAATATTTTCTTTACTATGTGATCCCCAAAAGATGGGGCTCTTCTATAAATAAATCTAGGGGAGTCCTTCAAATATGGGCCTAGGTGAGCTCTGGGCATCAACCGGTCTAAAACACCCTTACTTCGCCAAATGGGAGACACCTCTCCCAGGTTATCTCACTCCCTGGAGAGGGTCTCCCTTTGGATGACCTATATGGAGTACCCCTCGGACGTGAGGGTACCCAACTTACACCTTGAGCTATAATTGCGCAAGTAGTCACTGTGTATTGGAAACTAGTTTATTAAATAATAGTCAAAAAAAGGGGACCATCTCTTTACCTTTTGTACCCTACGTGATCTTTTTCTTGATTACCACTCGCGTTATGGTGGGTTCTATGATACTCCACCTTCCACGAGGGGTAACTAGTTGTAGTACAGACTTTTTCGTATATCTCAAGTGGTGTACGTCTATATAACTCTCTATTAAATTCCACATCGGGTCCCTATTTACGTCTT
>BLSH010134394.1:2231463-2246156 GCA_018402905.1 Glandirana rugosa
TTGTGCAGAAGAGATGTGCAATGATTGACGGTTTCATTTAAAGTGACACAGACTTTAAAAAGAAGTGTGAATAACAGATGTGCAATGATTGACGGTTTGATTTAAAGTGACACACAGACTTGAAATAATTGTGCAGAAGAGATGTGCACTGATTCCTGGTTTCATTTAAAGTGATACACACATTTTGCAGAACAGTGATATGGGTACTCCCGGCTTATTTATACTTTTTTGACACAGTTTGAAGATGATTTTAGAACAGTTCTATGGCCTCTAATGTTAATTAATACTTTTCAGATCCATTTTGAAGATGATCTCCATTTTTGCATTTTTTATGTTTTTATTTTTTTTAAAATATTTAAAGTTATTTCCCTGTCCCCATTTCTTTGTAGGTCACTTGTCCCACCCTTA
This sequence comes from Glandirana rugosa, assembly GCA_018402905.1. Classification (NCBI taxonomy): domain Eukaryota; kingdom Metazoa; phylum Chordata; class Amphibia; order Anura; family Ranidae; genus Glandirana; species Glandirana rugosa. Next base: position 2,231,872 of record BLSH010134394.1, read on the forward strand.
CCCACATTTCCTTCCTTTTTCAGACCTCTAGGACCTTCCAGGACTATTTTACAACATTTTTTGTACCTAAAAGTCCGGGTCTCCATTGATTTCAATGGGGTTCGGCGTCCGGGACAAAGTTCGGGTTCTGTCCGGACCCGAACCCGGACTTTGTCCCGAAGTTCGGCCGAACCAGCAGAATCCGGACTTCTAGAAGTTCGCTCAACTCTAATAGATACCATATCCTCGCTTCCTCCCAACAAATCACCAGGCCCTGACGGCCTCACAGGGGAATACTACAAACAATTCAAAACAACTGTAGCCCCTTTCTTAGCTCGAGTGCAATGATGCTGCCTCCTCCTCCTCTCTGCCTCTAGAAATGTTAAAAGCTCTTAAGCCAGGGAGGGAACCAACCCTTCCACAAAATTTTAGACCAATATCCCTTCTCAATACCAATACAAAAATATACACAAAATTAACTGCCACCAGACTAGCCGAGCTTATGCCCCTTCTTATCCATCAAGACCAGTCTGGATTTACTAAGGGCAGACAAACATATGATGCCACCCGTAGAGTGATTAACATTATCCACTATGCTGAGTCCACCAGGACGCCTTCTCTGCTCCTATCTCTGGATGCTGAGAAGGTGTTCGATAGAGTACATTGGGGTTATCTAGGGGCAGCCTTGACTAAATTTGGTCTACAGGGCCCCATATTCTCTGCAATTATGGCCTTATATTCATCACCCTCAGCACAGGTATACGCCTCAGAAATGATCTCTAAACCTTTTAACATCAGTAATGGGACTAGGCAGGGTTGCCCTCTATCCCCGCTCATATTTAACTTGGTAATGGAACCCCCTAGTAGAACATATCAGGTCTAATAATAAAATTTCAGGCTTCCGGATTGGCTCCAAAGAACATAAAGTAAATTTATTTGCGGATGACATCATATTAATGCTCACTGATCCTCATTCTTCCCTGGCTTCGGTTCAACAGGTACTTCAATGTTTCAGCAATATCTCATACTATAAAGTAAATGCTAAGTCCTTTATACTTGATTTAGGTATGGATGGGGTGACCAGCAATTTACTGCGCAATGTGTACTCTTACGCATGGGCCGACACAGGTATTACATACTTAGGTATCACATTCACCAAATCGACAAAATCACTTTTTGTCCATAACTATCCTGCTGCCAAAACGATGCTCATACATGAAACCAAAATTTTCCAAGTACAAATTCTCATGGTCAGGCCGCCTTGCTGCCTTTAAAATGATGATCTTACCCAGGTTATTATACTTATTTCGCACGCTACCTATACCACTTACAAAAACTTACGTTAAATCCCTCCAAACTACTCTCCATCACTACCTTTGGCAAGGTAAAAAGCCTAAATGCAACCACACAAGACTGATAAAACATAGACTCGCAGGAGGCACCTGACACATTGACATACAAGACTACTATCTTGCCTCCATTCTCTCACAAATAAAGGACTGGTTGTCACCGAGTCCGACTACACTATGGGGGGGACATCGAAAATATAATGACCCCTGGACACAATCTTAGGGACTGGCTTTTTAGTACAGTAGTAAAACCACCCTCTACCAAACTCTACTCTCCCAATATATGGGCATCTATTAAAGCATGGAACATTATTCATTACTCCACATGGAAACACCTGCCCACCAAACCTGTTCCAATTCCCGTACAGTTGTGAAACATTTCCTGTCCCCAGACATGCCCATCCCTGCTTGGCTTGCGGACTTAGCCCAAAATACCAAAGACCTCAGACCTCTGATACTCCACAAAACATTCCAACAAATCCAAGTCTCAATCAAAGTTCCTGACAAAGACTTTTTCACATTACATAGAATTCAAAAATGTTTGGCCTCCTACCCTAATTTAGAAAGCTCCATACCTGTTGAAATTTGGAACTACTTCTTCTCCAATCATACCAAACACAAATGAACCTCACTGATCTATACCACTTTGCAAGAAAAACAATCCTTTGAAAAATCTAAACCGTTTATAGAGTGGGAGACTCAATTACAAATAGTCTTCTCTGAAACTCAATGGCAATCAGCGCTCAAATCCATTTACAAAACTACACGCTGCACAGCCCTCTGGGAAGTTACTCAAAAACTCTCAATGAGATGGTACCTGACCCCACAAAGACTACACACTATGTACCCTAGTTCCTCGGCCGCCTGCTGGAGGGAATGTGGCCAAACAGGCACTCTACTCCACATTTTTTGGGCCTGCCCGCACCTGTCCAGTTGGTGGACAGGAATTTCCACCTTGATAAACAAAATATTAAAGAGCCAGTATACCTTAACACCACATTTAGCCGTCCTGAATCTGACCATTGACCTGATCCCGCCTCCCTACAGACTAGTCATCACCCACATCTTGCTGGCCTGTAGACTGCTAATTGCTAGAAAATGGAAATATAATACCGTTCCAACGGTCACTGAGGTGATCTCGCTGGTCCAAACTCACTACTCATACTAAACCACAATGGCTTATGGCACCCCTACACATCATAAACTCAATTCCCTTTGGGGTCCTTGGAAAACATGGTTTAACACACAATATGGCTTAGCATGAATAGCTCACATCATCTACTGTTATGGTAAGGCTGACATGGTGCTCCTTTTCACCTTTTCTTCATCCCCCATCCTCGCTTTCCTACTGTAGCCTACCTCTTTCCTCCCCCTTCCCTTTCTTTTAACAGAGAGAAGAAATTTCCGACCCTATACTCTCCATACTTGTTATATCCGTTATTACATTCTGCTTTCAAACTAGAATGCTAATATATATCTTAACTGACTTTTTGACTGTACTATGTTCGAGCCGGGGTATGCCCAAAGGCTCTGTTTTGTTATAATTATGCATAAACTCCAATAAACATAGATTAAAAATAATAATAATAATAAGTACGTGTACATTACTCCTTTATTAAAACCATGATATGTTATACAAATAATCCAATCATGTACAGAGACAATGAATATACACATATTTTCTTTGAGAAATATCTATATTGAAAGACAAGAGAAAGACATAATAAGCAGTACAAACTGATATGGATGTCTTTAAATATGCAAATATGCTGCAAAAAAAGGAGTAGACTTTTTTTTTTCCCCACTTACACACGTCCTGTCCATATCCCGCACACATTCCCATAGGTCATGTTTGTCTACTCCTTTTTTGCAGCCACAATATGTCTTCATTAGTCCACACACTAGATGACCCAGTGGTTTGTCTGGCTCTCCCTGACTGCTCCATCCGTTTGGGACGGTGTTTCCCACTTCAGCCCTGTGTTGGGCATCTGTCTCTGGCCCCCGTTCTCCCCTGGATATGGGATACACCACCAATGGGTTTCTTTGTAAGTTACAACAACTATGTTTTGTTTTTTTCCAGATTAGCGTTTTTTGCTTATAGAGTTACCATTTACTCATATGTTTATTATCTATTTTAGAACACTCTGTTTGCATCATGCTCCTAATGAGTAGCTGTACACCATGAAACGCGTCAAGTTTATATAAAAGGATGCTCAGATTAATTTGATCATATTATTCAATTCAAAGGTACAGCTTGTGTTGTATGAATATTTCAAGACATCCAAATCAGTTTGTACTGCTTATTATGTCTTTCTCTTGTCTTTCAATATAGATATTTCTCAAAGAAAATATGTGTATATTAATTGTGTCTGTACATGATTGGATTATTTTTATAACATATCATGGTTTTAATAGAAGAGTAATGTACACTTAATTATTTTTATCAATAAATTATGGACATGCGTTTTGCTAATCAGCAGCACTATACTGTGTGTTAATGACTGGCCTCATTTAAAGTCCCAATTTTTCCTTTCCTTGTACTCAACCACTACCAGGGATGGAGGCCAGACATTATATATCTAAGTGGAGTGATGGGTCACACTCTTTATCTACCAAATAACCAGGGTGGAAGACACCCACTTCTCCCGTGACCCACCACACCAGTAATCCTTAATTAATTTTTCAACCTTGAGTGTTCTACAATAGTTAGTTAATATTTCATTTTTCATGTTTACACGTTTTTTCTTTGTTTATAACACTGTCAATATATTTTTTTCATCTCGTGTTTCATTTACTTAGCTACCCTTGGTGGTCCTGCGCCGGGGTGGTGCCCGGCTCCGGGGCTGCGCTGCACAGCAGTCCTTTCCCCTCCCCCCTCCCCTTTGTGTTTTTTTTTTTGGAAGGGGGGTGGGGCCTCGCCACCCGTGCATCGGCGTCATGCTGCACACCTCCGCTCTTGGCGTTTTGTGACCCTGAGCGGAGCTGCTCCCCCTATTTACACCTGGGGTGATGTGGGAGTGGTTACACTGGTAGGCTATGGCTGCCACAGTTGGAGTCCATTTCCCACGCTTCCTCCCGCCCACAAGGGCGGGTTCTCATGACGCTGGTGGGTCTCCACCCCCCACCGGATATATAAGGGCAGTCTGGGATGGCCAGCACTCCTATGCACATGGATTTCCCACACCAGATGGTCACTTCACTCAGCAATGATTCAGGGCTCTACACACACCAGCCTATCAACTCCAGCCTTTGCCATCTCCTTCCCTCACACTTACCTTTACTCTGTCTTAAGTTTTGTTTTGTTTTTTGTTTTTTTTTGGTTTTGGCTTGGTTTCTGTTTTTGCATTTTTTCACATTACCCCTTCACTGCCTACGACCACCATGCTTGAAGCTCACTGATGGGCTGTGCTCATGCATTCCCTATATACTCACAGACTCCAATTTTTTTTGTTTTTTTCCCCACTTACACACGTCCTGTCCATATCCTGCACACATTCCCATAGGTCAGGTTTGTCTACTCCACAATATGTATTCATTAGTCCACACATAGAGTTATCATTTACTCATATGTTTATTATCTATTTTAGAACACTCTGTTTGCATCATACTCCTGATGAGTGGCTGTACGCCATGAAACGCGTCAAGTTTATATAAAAGGATGCTCAGATTAATTTGATCATATTATTCAATTCAAAGGCACATCTTGTGTTGTATGAATATTTCAAGACATCCAAATCAGTTTGTACTGCTTATTATGTCTTTCTCTTGTCTTTCAATATAGATATTTCTCAAAGAAAATATGTGTATATTAATTGTCTCTGTACATGATTGGATTATTTGTATAACATATAATGGTTTTAATAGAAGAGTAATGTACACTTAATTATTTTTATCAATAAATTATGGACATGCGTTTTGCTAATCAGCAGCACTATACTATGTGTTAATGACTGGCCTCATTTAAAGTCCCAATTTTTCCTTTCCTTGTACTCAACCACTACCAGAGATGGAGGCCAGCCATTATATATCTAAGTGGAGTGATGGGTCACACTCTTTCTCTACCAAGTATGGTATCAAATTGACAGCAAATTGGAACCAAGAGGTAGTCCAATTTTTGGATTTAGGAAAAATATACAAGGAAAGGGGTAAACTTCTAACTAGAACCCATTTCAAGGAAGTTGACAGAAACGGGTACGTGTCGACTAGAAGCTGCCACCATCCTAAATGGATAGGAGCTATACCTAAAGGGCAGTTTATAAGGATATTAAGAAATTGCCATAACATTCTAGACTACCAAAGACAGACAGATGTATTAATTGAAAGGTTCCTTGAAAAAGGGTACCAAAAGTCATCATCATTATTAAAAGTGAGAGAACAGGTTGGAAAAATGGATAGAAGGAGCTTGCTACTGCCCCAGAAAAAAAACAAAAAATCAGCTAATCGAAATGCCCTTTATAACAGGGTTTAACATCCAGTACAGACAGGTAGAAAAAATAATATGTAAATATTGGCCCATTCTCCTCAAGGATCCAAGTCTAAAAAAGATTCTCCCAACAAAACCTAAATTTATTTATAGAAAGGCCCCGGGTCTACGGAACTGTATAGCCCAACATATAGTAAACCATCCTAAGCAACCCATCCCATTCTTTCAGATGAATGGATTTTACAGATGTAAAAAATATATATCCTGCAAAACCACAGGTGACAAAAGAAGAAGGGTTCTGAATTTTCAGAACAGTAATGGGGAAGAGTTCAGCATAAAACAATCTATCACCTGTCACACTAGATGGGTAACATACCTCCTCACTTGTCCCTGTGGTTTGAGGTACGTAGGTAGAACTACACGCCCACTATTTAAGAGAATAAATGAGCATGTTAACTCAATTAAAAAAGGATGTGACAAACATAATGTGTCGAGACATTTTAAACAATTTCATAATAGAGACTCCTCTGGACTAAGATTCATAGGAATAGATTGAGTTAAGAAACACTGGAGAGGAGGGGATATGGCTAAGAAAGTGTCCCAAAACGAGACCTGGTGGATACACAGGTTGGGGACCTTGTATCCATCAGGTTTAAATAAGGACATTGATTTAAACTGCTATATTACCAATTGGTAAAGGGAAAGGGGGTAAAAAAAAAACCCCAGTAGGGGAGCAGAGTGAGGGCCCCCCCTTTATAGTAACCTATTTCCCTTTTTCCATCTAAATTGAACAATAAATGTACCAAAAAATAGCAATATTTTAGCATATGCTTGGACATTTCCTTACCAGCCACAAAAGAGACGAGTTTAGAATGGACTCAACCGTCAAAATAGTTTTTTGCCAATTTAGGAACTATAAAAATATTTTACTTGGTGTGTTCTCACACATATCTCTTTAAAGGTCTTTGGATTTTTTGTATATACCCTTCTTCTGGTATTTGATATACATATTCTGCTAATAGGAATAGTTACCAACAAGATCATGTACATTAACTAATATTGGTATGGGTACTATCAGATTTTTCAAGGATGTGAGTTATAAATAGGCCACTAGATGTTGCCCAAGGCACAAATAAGAGTGCCTTCTGCTGAATGATCGTCGGGAAATGTAATAGTATTGGAGGAAGGGTTACTAGTAAATAGTGGGTAAAGCGATCCGGTATGTATTTTGTACTAGGGGGTATCTGTATTTCGTGCTAATATTTTTATATATTTTTTATTTTTATTTTCAATTTTATATAAAAAAATTTTAGTTTTTATATTTTAATTTTAACTTTTATGTATATATTATATGAATTAAAGTTTAATCATATGATTATCGATTGTTCATTATGAATTTATATATGTATTTTTGAAGGTAATTGTTAATTTTCTAAGTGTCCACCAAGACGCACAGCCCTAGTATGCAGGATATCAATAGAGCTGCATTGCAATTGAAAGCAATTGGAAGAGTTAAAACTATTGAACCAATCAGATCAAACTTCTCAGTATAAAAGGCTCCAACAAAATGGAGACGGATGTACTTCCTGATGCCGTGGGCACACCACGAAATGCATAGAGGTCACATCCGCTTCCTCTGACACTACTCGATGCCTGCAACGCACGCCGCTTGCTTCCATCATTGAGGGCTGAACGTGCTGGTGCTGGCATACAGCACTTTTTAATGTGAGTAGCCATTTCTTTGATGTAAAGCCTACAGTGTTTTAAATAAAACAGAGTTGCGCTATGAAGATGTTTCTTTATCTTTTGTGAGAACCAATGCTTGAACATTGTCTGGAGGGGATTATTGGATTATTTGCATAAACTGAGTCATCTAATGCCGTTTAGTGAAGGTGAATCTGCCCTGCTTGTGGTCTGAGACTAAACGCGCGTTTGTCTGATATATCTGGTGAGTGTTTAAAGTAAACACACGTGTGATGGTGGAGCACCCCAGTATACAGGAAGATAAGCCTTAGTGAGGACACCTCCTTTTTCACTTGGTGGATGGGCAGCCTTTACTTCCCTAGCTATTGAAGATTTTTGTCTTTGATGTTTTCCATTGGACTGTGTTGCTGGCCCCCATTCAAGGGTGGTTTTTCTTTGCTTTTTAATTTGAAACCTATTTGTTATTTACGGTATATATGTTTTATAAATTTGCACATTTATATGCACTATTTTTAGGCACTTTATGCATATAGTGAATGTTTCATGAAGGTATTTATAAAGAGTAATCGCCGTAACTATAAAATATATGGGATTTGTGATTTGTCATAACGTTGGATATATTTAAGAGCATGCCTTTGTTTCTTTTTGTCGATGTATATGTATTAAATAATAAATTTAATAAAGATACATTTTAAACAATGTAAAGTAGTGAGCGTACAGCTTGTATAACAGTGTAAATTTGCAGTCCCCTCAAAATAACTCTACACTCAGCCGTAATGTCTAAAACCCCGGCAACAAAAGTGAGTACACCTCTAAGTGAAAATGTACAATTGGGCTCAATTAGCCATTTTCTCTCCCGTTGTCATGTGACTCGTTAGTGTTACAAGGTCTCAGGTGTGAATGGGGAGCTGGTGTGTTAAATTTGGTGTTATAGCTCTCACTCTCTCATACTGGTCACTGGAAGTTCAACATGTCACCTCATGGCAAAGAACTCTCTAAGGATCGGAAAAAAAGAATTGCTGCTCTACATAAAGATGGCCGTGGCTATAAGAAGATTGCTAAGAACCTGAAACTGAGCTGCAGAACAGTGGCCAAGACCATACAGTGGTTTAACAGGACACTCAGAACAGACCCACTGTTCCACTCAGAACAGGCCTCACTATGGTCGACCAAAGAAGTTGAGTGCATGTTCTCAGCGTCATATGCAGAGGTTGTCTTTGGGAAATAGACGTATGAGTGCTGCCAGCATTTCTGCAGAGGTTGAAGTGGTGGGAGGGGTAAGCTTGTCAGTGTTCAGACCATATGCCACACACTGCATCAATTTGGTCTGCATGGCAGTTGTCCCAGAAGGAAGCCTCTTCTAAAGATGATGCATAAGAAAGCCCGCAAACAGTTTGCTGAAGATAAGCAGACTAAGGACATGGATTGCTGGAAGCATGTCCTGTGGTCTGATGAGACCAAGATAAACGTATTTGGTTCAGATGGTGTCAGTCGTGTGTGGCAGCAACCAGGTGACGAGTAAAAAGACAAATGTCTTGCCTACAGTCAAGCACGGTGGTGGGAGTGTCATGGTCTGGGGTTGCATGAGTGCTGCTGGCACTGGGGAGCTACAGTTCATTGAGGGAACCATGAATGCCAACATGAACTGTGACACAATGAAGAAGAGCATGATCCCCTCCCTTCGGAGACTGGGCAGCAGGGCAGTATTCCAACATGATAACAACCCCAAACACACCTCCAAGACGACCACTGCTTTGCTAAAGAATCTGAGGGTAAAGGTGATGGCCTGGCCTAGCATGTCTCCAGACCTAAACCCTATTGAGCATCTGTGGGGCATCTGTTGTTGCCAGCGGTTTAGACATTAATGGCTATGTGTTGAGTTATTTTGAGGGACAGTAAATTTACACTGTTATACAAGCTGTACACTCACTACTCTACATTGTAGCAAAGTGTCATTTCTTCAGTGTTGTCACATGAAAAGAGATAATAAAATATTTACAAAAATGTGAGGGGTGTACTCACTTTTGTGAGATACTGTACCTTTTTGGCTGATTTGTATACCACAGTCACATGATCAACTGCATGGTCTACAGAATGCTGTTTTCAGGTAGGAGATTTCCACTATAGCTTGTATACACACCCACATGTGTGATGTCAATATCACGTGACCTGGCTAGCTCTAAGAACAAGGAAATGTTCTCTCCAGTAATAGAGACCAAACTGAGCATGTGCAGGAGGACTACCCTCACTATGTATTATGTGGCCTTACCAAGAGAGACAGTGCAGGAGGGAAGGATCTGTCTATACAGGATCAAAGAGTCTTTTTATACAATGCAGAGGATTAACCCCTTAAGTTCTATAGTGAGTATAACAAGCATGCTATTCTGCATATACCGACAGATTTCACTGTTGTGGGTTTAGTAACACTTTACTGTTGATGAGACTAGCATGGTGATGGTTTTAGGTTTATTGTGAGGTGTTGCCTTGAACCATTTAGTCAGTATCCTGGGCTGTCTGTTGCTGATATGAGTGATTCCCCACACTACTATATTATTTTATTCATAACAAAGTATAAAATACATTAATAGCTTGCTAAGAAAAGTTTTATTGCAGGTTTTAGGGTGACACACATTTAGCTTTGTAAGATACCCTTACATCTCTTGTTGTTTTGACTGAGCATATCTGGAATACCTCATACATTTTGACAATGCTAAATTATTATTTTTATCTTGCATATTTTCATGTTTGACATTTGTAGGAGTTAGTTATGTATAATGTTTATTATTTTTTGAAGGACATGCAAATGATTGTACCAAGTTTTTTTTTTTTTTAAAGCAATGCCTTTTTGGAGCTGTTGTAAAATATGTAAGCTCAAGATTACAGATACTGTAATCAACTTCTGAATAGAATACCAATTTCAGTGGCCTTAGCAATTTGCAATAGCTATACTAGGAGGTTTGGCATTTTAACAATGATATTCATATTTTTGTTTTTCTTTAATGAAATGTGTAATAATCTTCTTGTCTCACTTCCACACATTGGTGATGCAATTAACTTGTTAATTGCAAGTATTTTTCATCCTCTGTTGCGTAAATACAGCCCATTTTTCATTCAAAAGCTGTCTTGTGTAGTTATATAATTTTCTTCTAAAAAATGATTCTAAAAAAATTACTCATATATGTTTTATGGAAGTGTTTTAAGCATAAACTAAACGTAGGAGTATTTCAGATATTAAGGTTCTTTTTACCTAGTGAATTGCATGTCTAAATAATCTATATTCTCAATATTGCAGATAAGCATGTTGAGATTGTGCAGATCCCTCGGGAGTCAAAACTGTTTGTTCTGGCTTTGTGTATTTGCTTTCCTTGTCTTCCAGTCTGTATCTCTATCCTGCACTTTGTCGTCATTCTGCTTTAGGCTAGATTTTCTGCGAATTGAATACTATTGCAATGCGAGTTTTTTCAGTACAGACACAAGTGTGATTTCTACATGTGTCGGTTTGTATCTACTGCAAAGCTGTAGCTGGAGTTGGAGGGGGAAGCTATCGCAGTGATGTGAATGGGAGATTGCGTTTTCAATCCGTGTTCTATTGTAGTCTATGGAGCTGAATTCGCAACGCACAGCATCGCATATGCATCAAACTCGCACAGGACCCTTTTTCTTCAGGGATTAGATTCGCAACGCATCAATGTGAACTGCCCTGATATAACACTATGTTACTGGAGATGACTTGCGAATTTAATCTATCGCAATGCAATCTATTCGCAGTACAGTTCGCAGCAGTGTAAACCTAGCCTTACCCTTGTCTGGAGAATGACAGACATAAATAGCCAGTGTCTATTTAAGTCTGTCTTTTCCCATGAAACTCCACCAGAACTTTAATGTAGTTACCCCTGATTTTTGGATTCTGCCTTCCATCCTCACAGCTACTGCATGTGTTTTCTTGTTTTATTTGTCAATCTTTATTGCTAGCCTCAGCTCCATTTTATTTTTTTTAACACATTTTATTGAGTTTTAAAAGTCAAAACAAGAATTGCAATACAATAGAAGCAATAGATCCAAATGAGAGTTAGCATAAAACATAGATAATCATAACATAGGTGAGGGCAGGGGAAACCAAGGAGGGAGGGGTATGGGGGGAAAGTGGGAAGGAATGGGGAAGGAGGGAGGGGAAGGGGTAGGGTGGGAGGGGGGAGTGGAGGAGGGGGGTGACCACTATGGAATATATATTAGGGGTCAGAATAACATTCAGAGGCACATCTTCAGTTATTGCTCAGTTATAGTTCCTTTATCTGCCGATATCTAAAGAAGCTGGACAGTGCGGTTGGCTTAGTTTGTTAGGGGAAGGTTACATCCAGTCCATTCAATCTAATCAAATCATCGGTCGGCTAGAGCCGGTAGGTTAGTGGTGGATAGTAGGGGGAGTAGGAGAAGGACGTAAGATGACCAATGCTGTAAGGTATTCCAAGCTTTATCCAAGAGGTGGGGTCAGGAGGTCGACCCTGGGGTAGTAATTGTGGGATTGATTGATAAAAGTTTCCCAAATTCTGTTTAATTTGCTCCTATCGCACCCATTTAGTGAGCAATCCAGAAGTTCTTTTTGGTAGAGTCCCATAAGGTGTGACTTTACCATTGCTATGGTAGGAGGAGATTTTGAGGTCCATTGTTGAAGGATGACCCTCCTTGCCAGCATGAAGCAATAGGTGAGCCAATGCCTATGTTTGCGAAGAACAACAGAGTTTTTGCTTTGGGTACCTGGAAAGGGATTGTCCATGAAACCAAAGAGTAGTGGAAGTGGGTCTTTACAGGGGGAATAGCCTGAGACTCGATTGGCTAGAGTTTTCACTTGTAACCAAAAGGTGTTGATTACAGGGCATTCCCAAAGTCTGTGTTTTAGCGACGGTTTATAGGCAGAGCACCAAGAGCATTGGAAGGGTGTTGGGGAAGACCTGTCAGTTGAGTATGGCATGTATGCGCAGTGGAGAATCTTCAGTTGCTGTTCTCTCCAGAATTCGTTTTGAATGAAGGCTCTTGTAGTGTTGTAGCCCTGAAGTGCAAAGTCGGTAATAGCTCGCCCTGGAAATACATTAGACCACGGTGGGGGTGGATCCTGGGTGTGTGATCTCCGGAGGTGAACTGATAAAGGCTTGTGGATATCTCCGATTTTTAGTGTTCTGGACAGGAGCAGGTTGTCGATAAAGGTGGGTTTGAATCGTTTCAGCTTGTTTGGGTAGAGGCTGGCAGCAAAGCTTATGGCTTGTTGAAAAGGGAGAAAGTGGGTTTTCGGGAGGTTAAATGTTGCTTGGACTTGAGAAAAGGAGAGAGGGTTCCCAGAAATAGGGTCGAATAGTTGCGCATATGTCCGTAGGCCTTGGCGAGACCAGAAGGCTATAATGTGTCGTTGAGCAGATAGAGGGCTTGTGGGATGACCCCTGACTGGTATGGAGCAAGAGATGGTCGCTGGGAGGCCCATTTTGGTCCTGATTTCCCCCCATGCAATATTAGTGTCCCTGATGAGCAGATTTTGTTTCAGAGCAGGAGGCAGGTCCCTCAATTGACAGTGGAGGAGAGCATCTAGACCGTGAGGAGAGATCATCTGAGATTCCAAGTCATAATTTGAGTATCTGGAGGTTTCCGCTAGCCAGTCCAAACCCACTCTGAGGAGGCACGCTAAGTTGTAGTTACGTATATTGGGGAGATTGGAGCCTCCAAGGTGGTTAGGGAGGAATAGTTTGGTTAGAGCTATTCGTGAGCATTTCTTCCGCCATAGGAAAGAAGAGAGGGCCTTATTTATTATCTGAATGTCTTTGTGGTGCATGAGAAGGAGGATGGTTTGCAGGGGTAAAGAAGTTTTGGAAAGCTAACCATTTTGAAGAGGTGACTTCTTCCCAGTAGAGAAAGCGGGAGGTTAGTCCAGGTGTGAAGCTCACCTACAATTCGTGATATGACAGGGGGGATATTTAAATTATACATAGAGGAGGGGGATTTTCCAATCTTTATTCCCAGGTACGTGATACGTGAGTTGGTGACGCGGAAAGCGGAATTGAGTGCCCATTGAGGTGTCCTTGTGTGGAAGAGTGGGAGTACTTCGCTTTTGTTAAAGTTAATTTTAAGACCTGCACACGACCTGAATTCGTTAAAAATTTCTTGTATCAGTGGGATATCTCTTTGGGGGTTAGCCGAAAACAATAGGATATCATCTGCGAATAGCGCCGCTCGAATTTCGTGTGTGCCAATTTTGATCCCGTGTAATTTGGGGTGGGCTAGCAGAAATCTAGATAGGGGTTCTATGGCCAAATTGAATAGTAAGGGGGACAGGGGGCATCCTTGTCGCGTCCCTTTGTGGAGAGGGACTTTATTAGAGCTAAGTCAATGATATTAGCGTAAGGGGCTGCATACATTGTGTTGATGAGATGGAGGAAGGGGCCTGCAAAACCGAATTTATGTAGAACTAAGCTCAGCCAGCGAAAACTGACGTTATTGAATCGAGATTATTTCAGGGAGAGGTGTTTCCCTGCGCTGTTCCTACGGGGGACAGGGGGAATGATAAGTTAAACCGGTATCTTGGGGATAGATCTAAAGACGATCGGGTGGGGTTTAATGTGCCCTAGTTTTAACCGTGTGTGCTTTAAGCTCGCCGCGATAAGCGTCTACTATAGGATAACAAAAGCCGATTGGGGGTTTCTCTATAGGGTGACTATGTTCTTTAAAAATTGCTTAAGTCCAGCACACGTCCAGAATTTTAATTGAAATTGTTTTCGCTTCATGAGGGTGAGAAGGTGTGTTCCTGTGGAGTTACCCGTGAGTTAAGGCGAAGACAGAGAATATGT
>BLSH010134394.1:2248534-2263167 GCA_018402905.1 Glandirana rugosa
GGGTTTGCCAATACCTAATGCTTGGGGTATGCGGATCTCACAAAGGTCTTGTAGGGAGCCGGCGTTATATGATTCTGGGAGGCCCACAATCCTTAGGTTGTTCCTGCGAGAGCGGTTTTCCAAGTCATCGATCTTATCGAGAAGGAATTGCTGCGTTTGTTGAAGTTGCTGTTCCCTGGTTAGTGTGGTTTGCACTTCATCTTCCACGTTAGAGACGCGGTTTTCCAGCTCACCTATTCGTTGGGTGTGGTCCTGTAATTCTTTCTTGAGTTGTGCCATGCCAGTCGCTATGGCCCTTTCAACTGTCGCAGTGATAGTAGGGTTGAGTAAAGCCGCCACACCTTGGGCCAGTCGAGTGTATTGGTCCTCTGTAGTTTCTATCCTCCCCGCACTCGGAGAAATCAAAGGGGGAGGTGCCGCCATGTGCTGCATTTGTGACCCATTTTCAGCGACCGGATCCATAGTTGAAATGTCCGAATGAAGGTTCGGTGCCGCTGTTTCCGAACGAAGATTCGGTGCCGCTGTTTCCGAATGAAGGTTCGTTGCAGCCAAACGAAGGTTCGTTGCAGCCGCGTCTGAACGAGGATTTGGCGCCGCGGCCGGCCCGCCGTGTAGAACGAATTTATCCATCTCCGGATGGTTCCCGGGCATGCTCTAGTGAGCGGAGTATCGGAGTAGGGCTCGATGGGCGCCCGGATCGGTATATTACTGAGTTTATAAGCCGATGTATACCGGAGCCGCCGTCCTTCACTCCTTCCTCATCAGGAGCCGGAACCGGAAGCCCAGCTCCATTTTAATCTCAGATAGGTTCCTGTCTTGTGGTTTGGCTTTGCTCCATGAGCTCACCCACTGTCTCAGCTCACCCACTGTCCTTTTGCATTTCCTTAGTTCCGTGTCTTCACCTTAACCTTTTTACTATTACTAGTGTTTGTCAATACATTCCTTGTTTTTGTTATCTGTCTATAATGACAACTGTAGACAACCAAGGGATGCAGGATGGAAATTTCTTGTAAACAAATTTATCATGACCAGCAAGTGTACTGTTAGGTTTTGCACTTATGAAAAAACCCTTTATCATTCCTTGCTGAATTGCCTTTCTGCTACCATAGTCTGCCTTGTTCCTCTATGTTGCAATAGTTAAAATATAGAATTGTATGAAATAGACTAACTATAAGAATGGACAAATGTGCCTGGGTTTGATTGATGGGGCGCTTGTTGATTCCTGCGTTGATTCTGAAAACTCTGAACTTAAAATCAACAAGATGGTAATCTTGACAATCAATTATTTTCATTTTCAAGGCAAATAAGCAAGTAATTATCAAAAAAGGGCATGTGTAGCTTGCATTGCCATGGATGTTAGAAAAAGAAACAAAAAAAAAAAAATTAAAGAATTACGTACAGTGGGAAATAAGGTTTTCCATTAAAGGAAAAGTACAGCCAAAGCCTTTTTTGGCCACTGTAGGCTGATGTCACAGAGCCGGTCCAGGCTCGGGAGGGATCATGACCATATGGTCAGGATCCACCCACCTGCCTGGACCGGCACCCGACTCGACTGCATCTGCTTAGGTATGTATGATTCCAAAAAAAAAAAAACCCTATACTTCTCTTTCAGTGTGACTTTGAAGGCAAAATGGACAAACACCACTTCTTGAGCTGGGGTATATAGTTAAATCAAAAGCTACTACTTTTGGTCAAAATCCTCTGCTGTGTCTTGCTTACAGCTGTCAGAGATTACCTTGAGTGGCTGTCTTCCAGTGATATGAGGGTAAAAATTTGCGGCTTCTAATCAGGAGAGTTGCTCCACTCTCCTGATTCCTCCAGTATTCATAGAACGCATCTTACTACACTCCCATGATGCACTGTGAATAGAGGAAGAGGAGCTGAATGACAGCATATGTTCTGCCCATTTACAGAACTCAATGTATCATGGGAGCATAATAAATCAAGTTCAATGAATGGTAGAGAATCTTGAAATAAGCATTATTTTCTAAGAGAAAATAACCACAAATATTCAGGATTTGTTAGAGCAGGGTGATTTTAATTGTGTACCCCACACAAAAATATTTAAAAATCCATACCAGACCCTAATCTGCGTTTACAACCTGGTTGACTAGGAAAGAGAGACATACCAGGCCATATGCTCTCAACAAGGAGGGGAAGCCGTGCCTGGCAAAGCATCTTGTCCCTAAGCCTGGCTTGGTGATTGTGGGGGTTTGTGTGTTGGGAGTTTAACAGAATCTGGAAGCCCCCTTTAAAAATAAGAGGGCCCAAGATGCCGCCCCCCTATGTGAATGAGTAAGTGGTACTATGTAATAAAGACCCCCAAACATTTGACTTTATGAAAAAAATAAATATCCCCCAAAAATTCCTTGTAAATCCATTGGCAATCAATGAAATGCCTGCCCACAGCCCACCAACTCAGCAAAATTAAAAGTTTGATGGACATGGAATACACAACTGATTGTGACAATACTACACACCGAATGACAGCTCCTTGAGCTTTCATCAGCTATGTAAGGAAAGACCCGGTGATAGTATTGACAAAAGTGACCAAATGTGGCCAGTGACCATATTTTGTCAGTAATGTCACTGCCATCCCCACCCCTTTGCTTCTGTGCCTTGGGATTCCATGCCATGTAAGACGATGTGCAATAGACTGTGATATTTGTATGGCATCAGCAGCTCCAGCAGTGCACCATTCGACATCCTTCCCAGCAAAATAACCCAGTGTGCTGTAAAGGATCCTTAACATCCCTGTCAATGCTTGCAAAACCATGTGTCCATGGTCACTTGGACCCTGCCACTGACAATGTGGTCCAGCGGCATAAGCACATTAACTTCCACATACTGGTGGAGGGCAGCAATTGCCTCCCAGGCAAAATAATGCTGGCTGAGTACCTGCCACTTGTTGTATAGCAAAGACCTTAAACTTATAAAATAAGGGTGATTCCACAAGTTTTGCTAAGCTGGCGTTAAGACTCTGGGCATGGTGGAGATTGAGACTTTTTTTTCTTACACTTCTGATACCTGCCTGGTGAAGAATCCTACCGAAGACAGCAGGAAAAATGATGGAGACTTTTGATGATGTTCAAGCCTAAGCTTTACTCTACTCAGCATGGCGCCATGCTGATCTACTTTTACCATTTATTGTTGCGTAACATAAATCCCTTGTGGGACTTCTCACCCTATCACTAGAGGTTCAGCAGATGCAGTGAGAGAATATTGTGCGGCAAAAAGTGGATGTTGAGAAACAAGGAGGAGTACTGGCCTTTTGCTTTTGATTGGCATCACTGAGTTGCTGCTCCCACTGAAGTTTGTGGTGCAGATTCATGCGTCTCCCCATATATGTGGAACCCAAATGGCTAGTAATTTTACTATGGCTGTTACACTACAGGCAGAGGTTACAGACCACAAAAAAGCTGGCAGAAACAGATGTATTAAAAAAGGCCCAGACTGCAGAACTCTGGGGATGGGACCGGCCCTAGAGATAGCAGTGGTCCTTGCCCATAGGCAAGTACTGTCTAGTGGAATAGGGTGTAGAGTTGAGTGAATCCGAACTGTAAAGTTCGGGTTCGTACCGGACTTTAGGGTGTCCGTGTCCTGAACCTGAACCCGGACATTTGAGAAAAAGTCCGGGTTTGGGTTTGGGTATTTTTTGCGCCTTTTAACCACTTCAGCCCCGGAAGGATTTCCAGCTTTAGGACTGGAGCCCTTTTTGCGATTCGGCGCTGCGTCGCTTTAACTGACAATTGCGCGGTCGTGCGACGTTGTACCCAAACAAAATTTGCGTCCTTTTTTTCCCACATATAGAGCTTTCTTTTGGTGGTATTTGATCACCTCTGCGTCATTTCTGATCGCCGCTATAAACAAAAGAAGAGCGACAATTTTGCAAAAAAAAAACAAATTTCTTACTTTTTGCTAAATTACAAATCCAAAAAAACATTTTTTTCACCGTTTTTGGCCAATTTATATTCTTCCTCATATTTGTGATAAAAAAAATCGCAATCGGCGTTTATTGATTGGTTTGCGCAAAAGTGGCCGCGTTTATGGATGATGAGAATTCATTTCTGGGGTTTTTATTTTTTACTAGTAATGGCGGTGATCTGCAATTTTTAGCTGTACTGCGATATTTCAGCGGACATGTCGGACCATTTTGCCACTTTTTTGGGACCATTGGCATTTATACAGCGATCAGTGCTATAAAAATGCACTGATTACTGTGTAAATGCCATTGGCAGTGAAGGGGTTTACCTGCAGGGGGCGCTCTAAGGGTTAACTGTGTTCCCTGGGCGTGTTCTAACTGTGGGGGGACTGCCCTAGCTGGGGAAGGGAAGTGGTCACAGCTTCCGTGTAAAGGAAGGCTGTGATCACAGCCCTTACCCCTTCACAGAACGGAGGTTCACGAGTGGCCGGTGGAGATCGACTCCGCCGCACCCGCTCCCTGGCCCTCCCCAAACGCAGTGACCGCACAGGCGCACCTCCGGCGGCGCTCGCACGCTCACTAGGCTCGATCTCGCGGCCGCCGTCGTATGACGGCGGTTCGCGTTACAGAGCCACTTTGTCGCCGTCATTTGCTGATCAGCCGTCGGCAAGTGGTTAAATAGCTGCAGGGCAGCCAATCAACAAGCGTTTCACTCGTTTGCCCTTAGAAGCCATCACAGCCATGCCTACTAATGGCATGGCTGTGATTGGCCAGTGCATCATGTGACCCAGCCTCTATATATGCTGGAGTCAAGTAGTGTTGCATGTCACATCATCTCATACTAGTGTAGGGAGAGGATCCTGCTGCTGGTGAGAGGGACAGATTAGCCTTCGAAAATCATCTCAAACTAGTGTAGGGAGAGGATGCTGCTGCTGGTGTGAGGGACAGATTAGCTTTCAAAAATCATCTCATACTAGTGTAGGGAGAGGATGCTGCTGCTGCTGTGAGGGACAGATTAGCTTTAGAAAATCTATTAAAAGCAATTTATTGGTGGGTGGGTGCTAGAGGAGATTTTTATTTGCTAGAGTACATTTTGCTTGCTAAGCAAAGTGCCTCATATAAAACCTAAGCAATGTTTCTGTTTGTTAGGTGGGCGTTTGCAGCCATTTTTTCAAGTGCACTTGTAACTGCTTGTGTGTCAGTGACACTACTTTAATTGTGTTCTGTTAGTTCAGTTGGCAAGATTTTGGCATATTTAAATACTGCTTTTAAATTGCAGTTAGACAAATTAAAACATTTTTTTTTTTTGTGCAAAATATTACATTTGCGGCCATCAGGGCATTTATTGCACAAAATTAAAAAGTGTGCCTACATTGCTGATTTAAAAAAAAAAAACATATTCTAAATACTACATTTGCGGCCAGGGGTACATTTCTTGCACAAAAATAAAAAGTGCGTCTACATTGCTGGTTTAAAAAAAAAGAATAATAATGTATTATTATTTTTTTATTATTAATAAATAGTGCTACATAGTACATTTGCACCTTGCTGTGCATTTCTTGCACAAAAATAAAAAGTGCGTCTATATTGCTGGTTTAAAAAAAAAATATTCTAAATACTACATTTGCGGTCAGTGGTGCGTTTCTTGCACAAAAATAAAAAGTGTGTCTACATTGCTGGTTTAAAAAAAAAATATTCCAAATACTACATTTGCAGCCAGCAGTGCATTTCTTGCACAAAAATAAAAAGTGCGTCTACATTGCTGGTTTAAAAAAAAAAGAATAATAATTTATTATTCTTTTTTTTTTATTATTATTGATAAATAGTGCTACATAGTACATTTGCACCTTGCTGTGCATTTCTTGCACAAAATTGCACATTGCCAGTTTAAAAAATAATACAAATTTGTGCTAAATAGTACATTTGCGTCCAGAATGAGGAGAGCGTCAAATAAGGGATGTGATCGTGGTGCTGCTGGTGTTGGTGAAGCTCCTGTTGCAAGGAGAGGATGTGGTCGATCTGTGCCAGCTATGCACACAAGTGAATAACCTTCCTCAGGTGCCAATAGCTGACAAAACCTTCAACGTTATATGGTAGGCCCGAATGCCGCTGAATGAATGGTGAGGCCAGAACAAGTAACGGCGATAGTAGATTGGGTGGCTGACAATGCCTCCAGTTCCTCCACATTGCCTCCCACCCGGTCCCTTGATGAAAGCTCAGAGTTGGCACCTGAACCCCATGGCCATCTGTCTTTCACCTCAGCCCCTTGTAAATCAGCCAAGCAGTCTGAGCCCCAAGTCATTCAGCAGTCTCTTATGCTTTTTGATGACTCTGCTGGTGTGCTTTCCGTGGGCCATCCACATAGCCCTGCCCCAGAAGTGGAAGATATTGAGTTCACCGATGCCCGACCACTCCTGTTTCAGGACAAGGACATGGAAACACCACCGCAGCACGTCTCTGATGATGACGAAACACAGGTGCCAACTGCTGCGGCTTTCTACAGTGTGCAGACTGACAAGGAGGGCGGTGGTGAAGAATGGGTGGAAGATGATGTGGAGGATGATGAGGTCCTAGACCCCACATGGAATGAAGGTCATGCGAGTGACGTGTGCAGTTTGGAGGAAGAGGTGGTGGTCACGTAGAGGCACCAGCACAGCAAAAGAGGAAGCAGGTTGCAAAAGTGGAGCGACTGTCCCCTAGAGAGTACGCCTGCTACTACCCACCGCACCCAGGGATCTAGCACACCAAAGGCAGCTCACAGGAGTTCCCTGGCGTGGCAGTTCTTCAGACAATGTGCTGATGACAAGACATGAGTGGTTTGCACGCTGTGCAATCAGAGCCTGAAGCAAGGCATAAATGTTCTAAACCCAAGCACAACCTGCATGACCAGGCAGCTACATGCAAAGCATGAGCTGCAGTGGAATAAGCACTTCAAAATCCAAGAAAGGTCTCAGGCTCCTCCTGCTTCCTCTTCTGCTGCTGCTTCGGCCTCTTCCTCCACCTCTACAGTGCCAGTGTCACCTGCCAGCCAGTAAACAGATGATGTGACAGCAACACCACCATGTTCGCCACTGTCCCCAAGCATTTCCACACCATGGTCCCATGGAAGCTTACAGCTGTCCATCTCCCAAAAACTGGAGAGAAAGAGGAAGTACCCTACCCACTCACGATCCCTGGCCCTGAATGCCAGCATTTCAAAATTCCTGGCCTTTGAAATGCTGTCATTTCATCTGGTGGACATGGACAGTTTTAAAAACCTGATGGCAGTGGCTGTCCCACAGTACGTGGTTCTCAGCCGCCACTACTTTTCCAGGCTAGCCATCCCTTCCCTGCACAAACAAGTCGGGAACAAGATCAAGTGTGCACTGCGCAATGCCATCTGTGGCAAGGTCCACGTAACCACTGATGCGTGGACCAGTAAGCATGGGCAGGGATGCTATATCTCGCTAACTGCACACTGGGCAAATGTAGTGGCGGGTGGGCGGACAGCAGTTTGGCGCATGTCTTTCCGCCACCGAGGATTGCAGGGCATTTCTCTTTGCCTCCTGTTGCCTCCTCCTCCTACTCTGCTTCCCCCTCCTCTACCACCTCCTCATTAGGTCAGCGTAACACCTTCACCACCAACTTCAGCACATCCAGGGGGAAACTACAGCAGGCTGTTTTAAAACTGATATGTTTAGGGGATAAACCCCACACTGCGCAGCAGCTGTGGACGGGCATTGAACAACAGACCGATGAGTGGTTGTTGCCACTGAGCCTCAAGCCCGGCCTGGTGGTGTGCGATAATGGGCGAAATCTCGTAGCAGCTCTGGGCCTAGCCGGTTTGATGCACATCCGTTGCCTGGCGCTTGTGCTGAATTTGGTGGTGCAGAAATTTCTAAAAAACTACCCAGATATGTCAGAGCTGCTGCAGAAAGTGCAGGCCGTCAGTGCGCGCTTTTCGGCATTCTCATCCTGCTGCTGCTCGCCTGTCTGCGCTGCAGCGGAACTTCGGCCTTCCCGCTCACCGCCTCCTAAGCGACGTGCCCACAAGGTGGAACTCCACCTTGCACATGCTGGAGAGACTGTGTGAGTAGCAGCAGGCAATAGTGGAGTTTCAGCTGCAGCATGCACGGGTCAGTCGCTCTGCGGAACAGCACCATTTCACCACCAACGAGTGGGCCTCCATGCGAGACCTGTGTACCATATTGCGGTGTTTTGAGTACTCCACCAACATGGCCAGTGCCGATGACGCTGTTCTCAGCATTACTATCCCACTTCTATGTCTCCTTGAAAAAACACTTTGGGTGATGATGGAAGAGGATGTGGCACAGGAGGAAGAGGAGGAGGAAGAGGGGTAATTTCCACAATTATCAGGCCAGTCATTCACAAGTGGCTCGGAGGGTGGGTTTCTGCACCAGCATATGCCAGGTAAAACATTTTCAAGCCAGGGCACAGTTCTGGAGGATGAGGAGGACGAGGATGATGAGGAGGAGGAACCATGTTCACAGCAGGGTGGCACCCAATGCAGCTCGTGGGCATCACTGGAGCATGGTTGGGGGGATACGGAGGACACAGATGATACACCTCCCACAGAGGACAGCTTATCTTTGCCTCTGGGCAGCCTGGCACACATGTACGACTATATGCTGCAGTGCCTGCGCAATGATAGCCGAGTATCCCATATTGTAACTTGTGCTGATTACTGGGTGTATAAAAACACAAAATCCAGCGCCACCCCATGTGCATCAATAAAGTGCAAATAAATGTCCATATAAGTCCATAAAGAATAAATGGTACATCAATCATCAATCTTTGTGTGAAAAAAAGTGAATAAAGTGACAATAGTGC
The DNA here is from genome assembly GCA_018402905.1 of Glandirana rugosa. Classification (NCBI taxonomy): domain Eukaryota; kingdom Metazoa; phylum Chordata; class Amphibia; order Anura; family Ranidae; genus Glandirana; species Glandirana rugosa. The sequence continues at coordinate 2,257,287 of BLSH010134394.1, forward strand.
TCTTCAGTACTTCATAAACTTGGTGCAAAAAGGTGCAAAAATTGTGCCAGGTGCCAGGACCCCTCTTGTGTCCCGACTCACCACAGGATGTGGACCTACTGCTTTGCAGTCAGCAGGTCAGCAGAGCGGAGGGTTGGTAAAGGTGGTTCCTAGGCCGGGCACTGGAGCGGGTGGGCAGAAGGGCACTTCCAAACGCATCAATCTTTGGTAGGCTCAAGGAAACAAGGGAACACTCATAGAGTCACTTCCGGCCTGTCGCAGCCATCCACGTCACGTCCGCCGGCGGGGGGAGACAAATGGATGCATGTTCCTGCCAGTCACCACGCTGTGTTTATGAGATTTTACTATGGATTGTCCTGTAAGTAGACCATTGTTTGCGCAATAAAATTATTCATTGTACGGTCTACACTATGAGTGTTCTCTTGTTTCCTTGAGCCTACCCGCTCCAGTGCCCGGCCTAGGAACCACCTTTACCAACCCTCCTCTCTGCTGACCTGCTGACTGCAAAGCAGTAGGTCCCAACACTTCATAGTCCTGATATGTGCCTGCTGTACCATGTACTTGTCTGAGTATCCCGTTCTCTTTGTATTGCTTTATTTATGTAAAATTCCTGTTGTTCCTGCTACTCCACTTGCTTTCCTTTTAAAAACTGACCACACTAAGCAGGAGAGCACACCGTGGTCAGTTCTCTAGCTGTGCTGGGAACTCAGTGCACTCTCATCCAATGATCAGACTTGCGCTGACATACCCTCACTGCACAGCCATTTACTGCAAAGCTTAGTGTGCTGCTACCCCCCCCCCCCCAGCTCTTATGCAACTGAGAACAGGGAGAACAGGGGGGATGTGAACACTTATAAAAAAGGGTAAAAAGGTGTTTACAGATGTGCTCATAAGTTTACACACCCTGGCAGAATTTATGATTTCTTGGCCATTTTTCAGAGAATACAAATGATAACACAAAAACTTTTTTTTCACTCATGGTTAGTGTTTGGCTGAAGCCATTCATTATCAATCAACTGTGTTTTCCTCTTTTTAGATCATAATGACAACAGAAACTACCCAAATTACCCTGATCAAAAGTTTACATACCCCAGTTCTTAATACCGTGTATTGCCCCCTTTAACATCAATGACAGCTTGAAGTATTTTGTGGTATTTGTGGATGAGGCTCTTTATCTTCTCAGATGGTAAAGCTGCCCATTCCTCTTGGCAAAAAGCCTCCAGTTCCTGGAAATTCTTGGGCTGTCTTGCATGAAATGCACGTTTTAGATCTCCCCAGAGTGGCTCAATGATATTGAGGTCAGGAGACTGAGATGGCCACTCCTGAACCTTCACTTTATTCTGCTGTAGCCAATGACAGATCGACTTGGCCTTGTGTTTTGGATCATTGTCATTTTGGAATGTCCAAGTACGTTCCATTCGCAGCTACCTGGCTGATGAATGCAAATGTTCCTCCAGTATTTTTTGATAACATACTGCATTCATCTGGCTAACTATTTTGACCAAATTTTCTGTGACTTTGCAGCTCACGCATCCCCAAAACATCCTCCTCTGTGTTTCACAGGCCTTGTTGACTCCTCTCCAAAAGTAGTGATTATGGTTGTGGCCAAAAAGCTCAATTTTGGTCTCATCACTCCAAATGACTTTGTTTGAGAAAGTGTGAGGCTTGTTTCTGTGCTGTTTGGCGTATTGTAAGCAGGATACTTTGTAGCATTTGCATAGTAATGGTTTTCTTCTGGCAACTCGACCATGCAGCCCATCTTTCTTCAAGTGCCTCCTTATTGTGCATTTTGAAACAGCCACACCACATGTTTTCGGAGAGTCCCGTATTTCACCTGAAGTTATTTGTGGGTTTTTCTTTGGAACCCCAACAATTTTCCTGGCAGTTGTGGCTGAAATTTTCATTGGTCTACCTGACCGTGGTTTGGTTTCAACAGAACCCTTCATTTTTCTCTTCTTTATTAGAGTTTGAACATTGCTGATTGGCATTCTCTATTCTTTGGATATCTTTTTATATCCCTTTCCTGTTTTACATAGTTCAACTACCTTTTCCCGCAGATCCTTTGACAATTGTTTTGCTTTCCCCACAACTCAGAATCCAGGAACAGCACTGGATGAAAGATGCAGTGGTCTTTCAGAAGTCCAGAAACTCATTGAGCTTTTATACACACACTAATTACAAGCAAACAGATCACAGGTGAGGATGATTACCTTTATTTGCCATTCAAACCCCTTTGTGTCAACTTGTGTGCATGTTATCAGGTCAAAATCAGCAGGGTATGTATACTTTTGATTAGAGTCATTTGGGTCGTTTCTGTTGTCATTATGATTTAAAAAGAATAAACACAGTTGGTTGATAATAAATGGCTTCAGCCAAACACTAACCATGAGTGAAAGAAATGCTTTCGTGTTATCATTCATATTCTCAGAAAAATGGCCAAGGAATCATAAATTCTGTCAGGGTATGTAAACGTATGAGCACAACTGTACTGTATATATATATATAGTTCCATAAACGAGTGGTGAACAGCACCTGGTCTGATTAATGTGCAGTGCAATCTGACTGTCCCATTGGTCATACATAGAAAAGAAAGTCCAGGGTGCGCATGTGCGGAAGCTCCAGGATGGCGGCTTAGTCCCGGAGCTCCGCACCTTCACCCGCCCGTTTGGCCCTGTAAGCAGGGAAGAAGAGGCCGAGGACTGCAGCTCTCGGGGGATCTTCTCCCTGTTATTGCCCCGCAACCCCCGCAGAGCCTCAGAAGGAGCGGAGGCAGGTTCCATTAGTGGATCGGTCGCATCATGGACACCGCGGGGTGTACCAAGATGTCCGCGGCGGCGGCCTAAAAGTTCTGGATGAATAACTCTCTGGATTCCGAGTAAGCAGAAGCGGTCAAACACCTCAGGTCCACCTGGCTATCACCTAAGGGTGATGGGGAGAGGAGGGGGAAGCCCCTGGATTTTGGGACTGACTAAACTAATACTTTCATTTTTACCAGGGTGCACCAAGATGGCCGCCGTTAAGGCCTACAAGCATCTAAAGTCATTTAAAGATATTGAGACCTCCATGTTAAACCTTAAGGCTCTGTGCTGAGATGTGAGATGACACACTATATTACATTGGAGGCCCACAGGAGTCGCAGCAACAATATAGAATGATTCACATTTTTATGTGATTTCTAAACAGACTCCAGAACCCACAGGCTCGCTAACAGTTACTGCTCCTTACTGTTCCCTTCAGCAAAGCAACTCATTCCTGCATGTCTACTCTATCAGTGAGGAAAGATCTGAGTCGGCTTTTTTCTGCGACCTCAGAGAAGGGGAGTCCCAAGATGGCGATGACCACCAGAGCAGCCACATGAACCATGGACAGCCCTCGCTCAGAAACCCTGGGTCACTCTCCACATCCTGATCCCAGGCCAATAATATCTCCTGCATCATTGACCTTTACCCCAGGTCCTCACAGCGGGTCCACACAGCTCCCCTTACCATCACCCTCTTCCACTGAATCACTGCTAGGACGTTTCCAAGGGGAACTCTCGTCACCAACACTAGGACATGTTAATTCAGCCTCGGCCTCTCATAATCCCCCTGGTCCTGACATCACCCTACAGGTAGAGGATCTCTATAAAAAATGTTCTACCCTTTTGGAAAGAGGACTGGCAAACACAATTGCTACTATCACTGGTGAGCTTAAGTCGGATTTCCAAATGTTGGGGGCCCGTATCGAAGCGATCGAGAACAAGCTGGATTCCACTGCAGCGATCTCTAACCAGAACTCAGATCTTATCGGTACACTACAGGAGCAACTGGACATGGCTCTATTAAAAATTGATGATCTAGAAAATAGGTCCAGACGTGAGAACTTCAGAGTCAGAGGACTTCCAGAGGAGATAAAGGACATTCCTGAGGCTATACAAAATCTGATTTCCTATCTGTTACCGGATACCCCTAAACATCGTTTGGAGCTTGATAGGGCTCATAGAGCTCTGGGTCCCCCTAGAAAAGACGGCTCCCCAAGGGACATAATTGTCAAGCCTCATTTCTACGCAATAAAAGAAGGAGTCATGAAACAATCCAGAATTTCTGATAAGATTCTCTGCAGGGGACACTCTGTTCAAATCTTTGCCGACCTCGCTCCTTCAGCAATACAGAAAAGGAGAGCACTAAAACCTCTTCTTGCGGTTTTGACGGAGAAGGAAATCAAATATAAGTGGGCCTTCCCATTCGTGGTAAAATTTTCCTTCAAAAATCGAGACTATGCCTTTTCATCCTTGCATGAGGGAGAGAAACTCTTCTTACACCTCAAACTGATATCCCAGGAATCTGATATGGATACCTCGGGGAACACCAGTTCAACCAAGAGACAGACTCCCACTAGTCCCAGGACCCCTCTATGGAAGAAGGCTAAACCAAAGCGAGCTAAGGAAAATGGTCCCCCTTGAGGATGTGGATCTCTAACAAGCTTAACATAACTTTTTACGAGCAGTTTCCTCAATCTGGGAGTTGATAGCTTCTCTTTCGTTTCCTCATATCTCAGTTGTTGATTGAGAGTTAATTGTCAACCCAGGTTTATTGCCGGGTTATCTGTATCCACTCATCCTTTTCAGCTATTAGGGTGGGCCTGTAATCGTGTTTCATGTATGTTAACATTCTTTTTACTTTCAGGTTGTTAGCTGGGCCCGTTTTGGAAGGCTACTTGTTACTAGGGTGCTGATTGTGGGCTGGATGCCTTTATGAGGCCCTCCCTTGATCTCTGGTGTATCCTGCCCTGGTCGGGCGTCCCATCCATGTAAAGTGTTTTGATCTGGGGAAAACTTCCCAGACCCCTTGCGGGGGGGGGGGGAGGTCTCTCTGGATCATCATCAAAGTGAAGGGCAGCTAATCATTAATAGGTGAGAGTGTTAAGGGGGTCAGAGGTCAATCTCAAGACTCTACGTAAATTTGGATTACAAGTTAATATGTGTTCTCTGTTGAAATGTTTTCAAAGGGCTGGTGGACGGGTGAAGGTCCATCTGCACCTCCGCCTATCTCACTGACCGGAACTTCTAGGTCGGAGATGGGTAGTCTAGTGGTAAGAACTAGACTTATTGGTTTGTTCCAAATGGTGTCCAGGGGGCTCTACCTTTTCTCCCCCCTTGGTCACAAACACCTTTCTTGGAGAAAATGGCCCTTTTTAGGGCCACCTATCTGTCAAGATTTATTCACGAGATTTAATGTTGTATTACTCATGCTCTTACTTTCTCTATCTCTTTCTCTATATCCCTTCTTCTTGCCTCCTAGAATGAAAGTAGCTCAAGGACAACACTTCAAGTTGAAAAATGGTTCCCTGGTTTGGGGAAAATCTCTGGGAGAGGTGAGTAGCATTATATCTAGATACCCATTCTGTAATATTAGTGATGGCTGACCTACAGTTGTGTTCAAAATTATTCAACCCCCAATGCTGTAAATGGTTTTAGGGAATTTAGTGTACATTTGTAATTGTATTCTGAATGAAATCCTACAAGGACTTCTTTATTAAAACTTGTGTTGACATCCAGTCGGTAGTGATTATAATGTCTTACCCATAGATCTATATTACGATGAGTGGAGAGGGTCTCTAAAAGGGGTTTGGTCCCTTGGTAAAAAGTTGAACTTCACAACAGGAACTCGATGAAAGTAAGATCCTCCGTTCTTCTTCCCTATATCTCTTTCTCTATCTCTTTCATTCTCGTACTCATTATGTTGTAATTTAGAGCACTTATTTAGAACTGTCTATCCACCGGGATTTTTCCCGGTAAAAGAGGTTCTTTCCACAAACACTGGTTCCCCCCTCTTTTCCATCTCGGGGGACCTGTGGTAAACCTTGTTTGGTTATTCAGATCAAGAATGGTGATCTGGACAGA
>BLSH010134394.1:2287323-2306797 GCA_018402905.1 Glandirana rugosa
GTCTGCTTCTGTGTAGTAGTGGGCTTAGTGGCTGGATGGCAGCGGATGGGTCCGGGAAGCGCGGCCTGTGTAAAATGGCGGCCGTCTTCCGAGGCGAGCGGTGCAGCGGGGGGCGATCCGGTCCCCTGCTTGAATGTAGCGGGGCACCGGAGTGTGTAGGACTGAGAAGAGGCTTATTGCGCTGTGTTGCAGGGGTAGTGACTCCTCACCCGTCCTTCCAGGTGATTGTCCAGTGATGGTGATCCGAGGTGCTGGTCTCTCTTCAGATTTGGGTCCAACACTAATGACCACCGTGTACCAACAGGTGCTTGGTGAATGTGGGACCCCTCAGCTGTTGAATTGAGGGGGGCTCCTTCGCTGGAATATGGCTGTTTAGTTGCTAAAAGTTCCAGTCAGAGCAGAGGAGAGCAGTCAGGCTTCCATCTCTATCTGCAGCCAGCCACGCCCCCCTTGATTTATTCTGATATTTGGTGGTTCTTGATTTTTGGGCTCAAATTATGATCATTTGGAAATACTAAACAACACACAAAATTGTGACTCATCTTAAATTTGCATCAGCAATGGTATTGTTTGTGGTTTGTAAAGATAACTGTGTGAGTTTGGGTAAAGATTTTTGTGAGATAGACAACAACAAGTGACAGAGACAGAGAAAAATATATTTTACCAAAACAAGAAAACATTACACATTCTTAAAAACAAAATAGACGAAGAAGAAGCAAGATTGTTGCAAGGACAATTTATTTAAGAGAAAGATACAGTTCACCTCAACATTAAAAGTATTTATTTTCTATTTTCTAGCCCTACTTCTATTGGGCTACATAACTCTATATAACACCTTTTAAAGCAGTTTAAAAGCAGATTATCATTAAACAATATGATACATATTTAAGTACCATTTAGGCAATCATATCATGCTAGTATAAACATTATTTCCATGTGCAATTCTCCAGATCCTAACAAGAGTGAGGATTTGGACAGTATCTGTTTTCTGGGAGCTATAGTAAGTTCAGTTTTGGGAGCATTTTTTTCCCCAGCGCTATAGTGAATTCCACTTGGGTGCTAATTAGCGCGATTTGGCTATTCTGAGAGTATTTTAGCGAGTGATCGCATATTTGCTCTTTAGTAAATAGGGAATATAGGGAATGCCTCCCGCAGCGCTATTGCATTCTGCCACTTGGCAGAATACAATGTTTACTACAAGGGGCTACAGCCACTAGCAGTAATTGCATGGAGAAAAATCTGACAGGCTGGTTGTACCCAAGTTGATTGATAGATTGACTTGGATTGAAATTCAGTCTGTCCTCGCTAAACCTGCCGAATTTCCATCCATGTATGGCCGACTCAACTTCCTCTAATTGCAGATTGTCAACTTTCCCTATCTATTCAAACACACACTGACAAATAGCTGAGGGAAGCATAGCATTTTATAGTGAGAAAATTAGCACATAGCAAAGCCCCATTATTGGTCCTTCTAACACACCTGACTTAAGTTCAAAAACCAGGTAGTGCATTATTGGTAATTGGGGTTGCTGTGGTTGACAAATTTTGCATTAGTTCACTGTGACACTGACCTAAAAGTGGGTTGAGTTTGCCTCAAACCCACGCTTAACCAGAACCTCATGCTTAGATCCAAATGTACCTGGGTTTGGTTAGCGGGAGATTTGTCAAATTGTTCTTAAATTCAAATGTTAATCTGAACCCCAAGAAATCAATAGGAGCTGAATATTTAAAATCAGTTCTGGATATTTTGTAGACAAATAGACAAGGGGTTGTGAAACAAAGGGCATTGAAAGCTCGGCACTGCAAAATGTAAAAAATCAGTTTGGGTAGTAGCTCTTTTAATGCAGCCAACGGCTTGTAGTTCACAATGAACTGCGAGGGTGCTGGTGAGCACTCTCATAGTCCAATTATTCTTCCTGCCATTCAGTAGCTGCCTGCCCATATCGGAGGTATGAGCAGATAGTGTACTGTGAGTCTACAGGATCTTGGTGATGCATCCACAATCTGCTGATTACGGGTGCAACGCGTTAGGCTGCAGGGTAAAAAAACAATAAATGCACATTATTTTGCAAAAAGATGTGCATTTATTATTTTTTGTAAAAGGTGAACTTAGCCTTTATAAATGTCATATATCCCCCCCTTTTTCTTATGGTTTCTTTCACTCACTGTACTATGCTTACTCTCTTTCTTGCTCTCTTTCTCTCTTTCCTTGTTCGCCTACCACGGAGGAGATCTTGTGTGCATAATCCACCCTCATCGCTGAGTCGTACCCTCTCCAGGGCATTTTTATCTTATCTTTTGAGATTTTAATACAACCTGTACTCTGCCAGATACATTTTTATTCTTCTTTCTTTCTTGATTGTATCCTATCACTGACAATTTCTTTCACACCATGTATAAAATTATATTTATATAGTTTGTAAAATTAAAAAATATATATGTTGAAAGAGAAAAATGCAAAATTCCTTTAAATAACATACTTGGGGATGTCCTAAACCTTCCTGTGAAGTGGCATACATATACAATTTATGCAATGTACTACATTTCATTCTGTTTGAAAAACAAAGCAGTTGAGGATTCCTTATCTTAGAGGGTCTGGTACTGATGTTAAGGGGGACACATGCCAAAAGAAGGCAATGGATTTTTCTAACATATTATTTTTGATGAGGGTCTGGTATGGTTTATACAGAGTATCCCATGCAAAGAACAAAAAAAATGGTGGCTCCTCCCAAAAATCCAGAACCTTATATGTGAATGAAGTCTGGCTGGCCATGGCAAGGCAAAGTATGTAGCCCCCACTTGAACCATACCAGGTGACATGCCCTCATAAGGAGAGTACCTTTTTAGGGTAGGGGGGCTGGCCAATCACCTTGTCCCCATGTTGATGAGGACAAGGGCTTCTTCCTCACATCCCTGGCAGTTAGAAATGGAATTCTGTAGGTAAGGGGCTTATCGGAAAAATAAAATAAAGGGGCCCCCAGATACCTGTCCACATGAATAAATTGCCCTTGATTGCTCATTCACAAAAAAAAGTTTGAATGTAAATAAACACACTATATACCACATATTAGAAAGAGCTATTTAGTTAAAAAATAGCACACACACAAAAGGAAGATCCCAAAATCAATGATGCTGACGACTCATCAAAAGCAAAAACAGTGACCCTGACAATCTGATCCTGATTGACTGTATGTAGCACCTGACAGTTCTGAGCTGTAGACAATGGGGCCAGGAGCTGCCTGGCATCAATGACCAAAGTGAACACTGAAAAACTGCCAACTGAAATTGTAACTGAACATCAATACTCCAGGCACTACACTTTCCTGCTAGTTAGTAACTCCGCCACTGCATCCCCCATCCCTGCTTCCCCACTATTCCTCTTTTAAGTACAGAAAAACTGTCAAAGATGGCATCTGCATTTCAAAGAATGATCATAGACTTAAGCAAGCTTGGCTGTCATGCAGACATGATCCATCTACTCTCAGGTAAGGGAAAATAGAGCATAAAGGAAAATGATGCTTGTTTAGCTCAGCACTGACACATTCAGAACCCCCCTCCCCAAATCTCAATTGTGCCGAAGGTAGACTGCACTATTAGATCTCTTAAAAAGGAAGAAAGTATGTTTTAAAGAAATAGACAGACAACCCTAACTGGCTGGATTGATACAATACAAATAATGTTCTTCCAGCTCTCCAGTTTTAGTCAGCATTAGGGATGGGCCGAACACGACCTGGTTCGGTTTGCACGAGAACATGGGGACAGACAAAAAAATTTGTGCGAACATTCGAACACCGTTAAAGTCTATGGGGCCTGAAAAATCAAAAGTGCTTATTTTAAAGGCTTATATGCAAGTTATTGCTATAAAAAGTGTATGGGGACCCGGGTCCTGCCCTAGGGGACATGTATCAATGCAAAAAACAGTTTTTAAATTGATAGTTTTTTCAGGAGCAGGGATTTTAATAATGCTTAAAGTGAAAAAATAAAAATGAAATATTCATTTAAATAATGTGCCTGGGGGGTCCCCTTAGTCTGCCTCTAAAAGGGCATACCTCTGTGATGTTTAACAGTGCCAGAGTAAAATGACATTTGTAAAGGAAAAATTGTCATTTAAAATCGAGGCTGTAATGTATTGTGGGCTTCCGGCAATATACAAAAAAATCACTGAAAAAAATTGCGTAGGGTCCCCCCCAGTCCATACTAGGCCATCCGAGTTGGGTGTGGATTTTAAGGGGAACCCCGCACCAAAATAAAAAAAATTGACGTGGGGCCCCCCTAAAATCCAAACCAGACCCTTATCCGAGCATGCGGCCTGGCCAGCCAGGATAGTTGGGGAGACGGGTGAGCGACCCCCCCTTCTGAACCGTACCAGGCAACATGTCCTCAACATGGGGGCGTGGGTGCTTTTGGGGACAAGAGCATCTTCCCCACAACCCTGGGCTGTGGTTGTGGGGGTCTGCAAGTGGGGAGCTTATCGGAATCTGGAAGACCCCTTTAGTAAGGGTGCCCCCAAGATCCCGGCCCCCCATGTCAATTAGTACCGGGTACATCGTACCCCTACTAATTCACCAAAAAGTGTCAAAAAAGAAAAAAAATCACAGGAGACAATTAGGGACTAGTCCTTTATAAAAAAAAGTTTCCTGGGGCGTGGCCGGCCGTTGGCAGAGATGGACACCTGAAGACTGAGCTCTGTTCAGCCAGAGACTCCCAGCAACTCCAGAGCAAACGCCTGCACAGGACTTTACCTTTAAAACACCCCAGAGGTGTCCCACCACAGTCTACCACATCTGGGTAGCACCTGGGGACTGTAGCTGCAAAGCCGCGGAAATGAGGCCCTCTGGACTGCGGATGGAATCCGCCACAGCAAGGCTGCTGGCTCGCCGGTTTCCATCCGCCACCATCTGAGCCCCGTCAGGCCAGGTGAGCTTGCAAACTGCCACACACGGCTTCCCTTCTCCTGCCTCCCTCGGCCAAGCTACATATTAGCTGGATTTGTAAAGCCCAGCGGCGGAGAGGCCGAATGCTCACCTCCTCACAGAGACAGCGTCCGCCATCTCGTGGCCTAACCGCCATCCTAACATCGCGGCACCCAGCCCTACTCCGCACAGCAGCGGACTGCACTCTAAAGCTCTCTCAGCCTCTGCCATCCATCTCTACTAGAGAGGCGCCCCAAACCCCACCACAGCAACAAAGGCAGCCCGGATAACACCACTCAACCCCAATCCTCTCGGTCCACCCGCCATTTTGTCTAGCTGCACAGGGCTGCTTGCGGCCTAAGTGTCACTGACCTGACCAAGAAACTCTGCATTAACACTGAGGAAGGTCTGGGTCACCGCCTGCAATATGGGGGGGGCATTCAGAGGACCTGCTGCGATGCTCTCCCAATGCCCAGAAGTGGATTCACGGGGTCCTTATTAATAGAGGCCCTGGTCTCGGCCTTACATGCACAGCACTGTGACAGCAGACAGCCACCATACAAAGACTGCAGTGCTGCGCAGAAAAGATTTTAAAGACCTACAACTATATTCTCCACAGAAATAGAATATAAACAGCAGCCCAAAGAGATGAGGTAGCTCCAGTGGTGCATTTAGCATAACACAGCGCTCACAGCCTGCCCTCCCTCCTACCACGCGCCATAGCAATACCGGGATAACAGTGGTCACAAGCCACCTCAAATCACACAAATTCAACAGTGGTGCGAACGCCAACACTTATTACCTGCCTCTGGGTGGCAGTCTGGGGAGTCCCTTTCATTAGAAGCCCTGGTCTTGGCCTACCTGACCCCAAGACCTGGCTCCTCCCACTATCTCCTGGAAAAATACAGTTATAAGCAAAGCTCATTGTACAGGGGCATGCCCAAAGCTAACCGTGGCAAAAAAGGATCATACTCGCATATCACAGACTTCTTTCCTGCAGAAGACATGCTGCAGCCCCCACAGGGATCGAGCTCGGTTTCACCTCCTATACCGTCCACACCACCTGATGGATCACATTCACCCACCACCATACTAGAAGAGATGGATAGCTCTGAGCACAGTACCCAGCCCTCTCAGGTATCCCCCTTTAATAGGAGCAAAAGAGCAGTGCAGTCTCCTGCTCCCTCGCCCTCCAAGGTCCCACTTTACCAGAAACAGCATTGGGATGCAGGACAGGAAAGTTTAGGCTCCCATGACTCTCTAGTGGACCTTCCCACCAGCGACGAACCTTCATCAGAACACACGTTAAAAATTATGCTACATTCACTACAAAATGATCTAAGAAACGAACTGCTGTCGTCCTTAACAAACCTGCAATCCAGAGTTGACCAAGTAGAAGCCCGTACTGAGGACAGGAAGACAAGCCACAGATGAAGCGTCCAGGCTGATGGAAGCGTCAGATGCGTTCCACCAGCATGCGGGTGACATACAAGCGAAAGTAGCTGACCTTGAAGATCGTTCCAGGAGGAACAACATAAAATTCAGAGGAATACCAGAATCTGTCAAACCTGCAGAACTTTCAACATTCCTCCAACAGCTGTTCCTCAAGCTTATACCACAACTGACTTCTACAGAAATTACTATAGACTGAGCCCACAAAATCGCCCAACCAAACTATCTACCAGAAAAGGTTCCATGGGATGTTCTGGTTCGCGTCCACTTCTATCAGCTCAAAGAAAAGATCATGTCCACTGCATGTATAAACAAATCCCTCCCACAACCCTATGCCAACATCTCGCTCTACACAGACTTATCTGCAGCCACGGCCAGGAACCGCAGAGAATTCAACCAAGTGACATCGATCCTGCATGAAAGCAACACACCCTACAAGTGGGGCTTCCTGGCAAAGCTGATTGTTACTTATCACAAACAACCTACAAATATGCTCTCCCCTAAAGAAGGTATAAAAAGGCTGTTAAACTGGGGCATCATTTCAACACCACCCCACAAATGGACCGGTGGGGATCTCAACAGGCCTCCCGCGGCTGACCATTCTCCTATCGACCCCCAGGTCGCGATCAGCACCAATTTTGAAACGAACAACTACCAGCAGACTCAAGGCTGTCCTCACATTCATCGTACTCAGCATCATAAGGAGCAACTGAGTCTCAGCTGAGTAACTTTCATTCATTGTTGTTTCTGTCACATTCGGTATCTCTTTTGTACCCCCTGGTTATGGAAAAAGTGCTACACACTTTCTGTTACACGTAACGTAGTATTCTGGTTAGCTACGACTGATAATATTGCTACTTAACTTGTTGTTGTTTGTTTTTTTTCCTCTTTTTCTTGGGTTTCATAACTCAACTAACTTCTGGTTTAGCAAATATCATTAAGTGCTTTACTCAACCAGTTTTTCATTGGTGTGTATTTACAGAGCACAGAGTAGCAGGTGCCTTCCTTTTCATCCTTTCCTACAATCTTCTGTTGAATCAAACACTTTAAGCCATGGCTATTAACATCACATCCGTAAACACTAAAGGCCTCAATTCACCCTTCAAACGACAGCTATTCTGGAAAGAAGCTTTAAGCAGCAAGGCTGATATTATTTGTGCCCAAGAGACACATTTTGCAGCTTCCAAACTGCCCACTTGTACTCATAAGCAATTCCCACAGTGCTTTATGTCAAACGCACCTAAGAAAAAAGCAGGAGTATTAATTGCCATACACACCACAGTTGCCTTTAAATCACTACACTCCGAGATCGATCTCCAAGGTAGATACATTATCCTGCATGCCACCTTTAATGATCGATTACTGACTCTGGTAAATCTTTATACCCCCAAATCCTGTCAAGCACAGTTCTATCAAATAATTGCATGAAAAGCTAGCTTCCTTCAGACAACATCCTCTCATCATATGTGGGGATTTTAATCACGTAGTTGATGCGGCCCTGGACTCTTCCAACCCCTCTAGGAAAAAGTCCACAGCTTTGTCCAACTTTTTATCAACAGATCTTTATGATGCATGGCGTTGCCTTCATGATACTGAAAAGGACTTCACCTTCTATTCTCACTCTCATAACGCCTACTCTAGGATTGACATGTTTCTGGTAGACAAAATCGCCCTACAATCCATCCAGGACGCGAAAACTGTTAACATTACATGGTCTGACCATGCCCCAATTTCAATCAAAGTGTTTCCTACAGACCACACGACAGTGGGCAAACGGTGGAAACTCAATACCTCCTTGTTGACTAACCCTAAATATCAGAAGTATATTGAATCTGCTATTACAAACTTTTTTCAACTTAATGCAAACTCTGTGACGTGTCCTTTTGCCTGTTGGAATGCCCATAAGGCAGTCATAAGAGGTCTCCTTATGAAATTTGGAGCCCAGGAGAAGAAAAACCGTAATGCTACTACCTTCAAACTGCTAGGCCAGATTAACACTCTTGAAAAAGCACACAAAGAAAATCCAAGCTCAACTTTAGAGGGAGATCTCAGGAAACTGAGAAGAACGCTGAGCGAACACTCAAACTTCGACCTAGCCCTCAAAAAATTGTGATTACATTTCTACGGCCATCATAAAAAACCAGGGGCATGCCTTGCAAAACAACTAAAAAAACATTTAATACAAGCGAAAATTTAATACAAGCGCCTTTCTAATCTTAAAGACATAGCCAATCGCTTCAGCCAATTCTGCGGTCAACTAGCCATGTCAGGCGTGACTGCAGCTCCCACTCATGATCCCATGATATATCATGCCTTCTAGATAACCTAAAATTACCATCCCTCTCCCATGAACAACTACAAAATATTTCCATTCCCTTTACCGACTCTGAACTCAAAAAAGCAATTATTTCCTTACCACTACATAAAGCACCAGGACCAGACGGCTTCAGTAAAGAATACTATAAACAATTTGCGAACACGATCAGCCCATTTCTACTTCAAGCTTTTAACCATACTTTATAGACAGGCACGATCCTGGAAGAATCATTGGCAGCAACTATAACCACTATTCCCAAACCTGGCAAACCAACAGAAGACCCGGCCAATTATAGGCCGATCTCACTATTAAACACAGACACAAAACTCTATGCCAAACCCCTAGCAGCCCGCCTGTCCTCTGTGATATCCCAACTTGTTCATCCAGATCAAGTGGGCTTTATGAATGGTAGACAGGCCCTAGATGGCACGAGGAGATATATTTACCTGCTCCAATTGGTGGAGCGCAGTCAAATGCCTTCTCTGCTCATCTCGCTTGATGCGGAGAAGGCGTTCGACAGAGTTGACTGGAACTTCCTGAAAGCGGTACTTCTAAAATTCGGCATCTCGGGGGGGGGGCATGGCTTGCAGAGCAAGGCGGCAGACGTCTTTTTGAGAAGCTCTGAGGGAACCAGAAGCATCTAGGAGAATCCGCGGATCGGTGATACACAACAATCCCACATGACCCTCACCCACATCCTCATAGCCATCCCAAGCCTAAGTAAGGGTAGATGTCCTTGGATTCACGAGCTAGGGAGGCCATCACCTCTCCCTCACTGCCGTGACCGCTGCCATCATAGTAGATCTTGGCCTACCACCAGGAAGCTCTGGTAGCTCTAAGACCGGCGGGATCCTCATCCAAACACATCACAGCAAGGCCCTCGCCATCCCTATACTGCCCACCGACCTGCTATCCCTACCGGAACACACATTAGAGGGGATCGGCGCAGACCTGCTCCGCGATCGGCTGCAGCATCTCCCGGCGCCGCTCCTTAACAGACCCCCATGCTCCTGAGCACCCATCCACCCAGGGGAACCACAAATCGGGGCACCACAGGACCACCTAACGGCACTGGGACCAGCAGAAGACCCCGTCCACAAAAGGCGGACACGCGAGACCGAGGCCTCATAGAGGCCAAGTACAGCACAGACAGGCGGCCATCTTGGGACTTGCTACCTGAGAGAGCCTATTCAAACAAGGCTCCAGCGAGGGAAGGAGCTCCAACTACCTCCAGGCTAGGTATTCTAACGCTGGCTGGTGTGACTGGGACAAGCCCTATTGAGGCCTACTAGCACCACGAACGGCGGCCATATTGGGACACCCGGCTCACTTAAAAATCGCCAGATCACGTCTAATTCTCAAACCGCCACACATCAAAAACTTTTAAAATAGATGCCCAACTACACACACTTGACAGGGGAAAAACCAGGAGGTCACTGACCTCCATCACAGCATATAAAATCCACACCGAGGCCTATGAGGCCTGCAGCAGAAGCCATATTAGATCCCCCATAACCACAACCTTGGAGATAGCAGGGATGACAACCTAGGACACGTAGCCTGCAGCAAGGGGAAGTACCGGAACAACTAAAGCCCATAAGATAATACCCATCTTTCAAACAACATTGCAAATATGTCCAGAAAGAGAGTAGGAGAATACAAAACCCAAAAACTGACTTCACTATTCTTCAAACCAGCTCCTCCAACCAGGGAGGACCAGACAGGGGGACAAACCAGCAAAGCTTATACAGACCTTCCAGATGAGTCTACAGACGACGCACCACCACAAGAACTTTCATCCTCCCCTACAAACCTCACAGGGGAAAATCCTATCACAGGGAGCCCAGCTAAGGTGAGAATGCGCATAGATGCAACGCTTCTCCCAACGCAAGCATCAAACCAGGCTATTCCTACATTAAATGCCAGCACCGCACTAAGCTCCCCAATGGCAGCCTTTCCAACCACAGGGCAACCGGTCCTAGACACCACAATTAAGGACATGCTGATATCTCTTCATAACTCCATGATGTCAGACATATCCTCCATATTTATGAAAATAACGACTGACATCACCCACATCAACAACAGAGTATCTTGCATTGAAACGGGAGTTGAAACTTGCGTTGCAACTGTAAACGACATAATAGATATGGTCAATGAGGTCAAAGAGGAACAAACATGGAGCAAAAATAGCAGACTTAGAGGACAGATCACATTGTAACAACGTCAAACTACGTGCAGTACCAGAAAATATACAACCACAAGACCTACAAAGGTACGCCAAAGAATGCATAAGCATGATTCTTCCCGAAGCTTCCCCAAGAGATATTATTATTGACCGTATACACAGAATCGCAAAACCATCACACATCGCAGCTTCGGTCCCTAGAGATGTGTTGATGAAAATCCACTTCTTTCAAACAAAGGAAAGACTTATAACTGGAAGACACCCAAATTACCACACCCATATGAAAATGTCCAAGTTTATCCAGACCTCTCTTAATACACCCTTGAACTTCGCAGGGACCTGAACCCCATCACAAAAGGCTTACATAATCATAAAATACAATTTAAATGGAAATATCCAGCCACCCTGTTAATTATGAAGGAAGACATCACCTACAAAGTTGATAACGTCAAGGAAGGTCTCCAACTCCTACATAAATGGGAGATACTACCGGATCCCCCACGGGACTCCTCCCAGTATCAACATCCACTTGGATCTCCTAAGACACAATGCTCCAGAGGAAGAAGAACCACATGAACCATGCACGACTCTCAAAAAAAGGGCACAAATCACCCAAGTTTACCCTTCCCCAACCTGTAGCATCCTTGTTTTGTAAACACCCACTTAAAAACTGTTTACCCCCCTGCTGTGACACTGTACCCAGCAGTTATATACACTGTGTTGCTCCATCAATTCAGTTCCTTATGTTCGCTTGTTCTTTTACTAACTGACCTTTTTTCAACAGTGGCGACACTAAAAGAACCCTGCTCTAACTGCAGATCCAGATACCATCGGAACCTCCACAAAACAATCGGCCAACTAACCCAAGATACCTATCGGAACTTTTCAACAAACTGTAAGTGTTACTCTACCTAATCCACTTAAACCCAAGCACAACATGCCTCTGAACATACTATCAATCAATACTCACTGACTCAATCACCTGGCAAAAAGACATTCCCTTTGGCACACAGCACAGAAAAACATAGTGATGTCTTATGTGTTCAGGAGACTCATTTTAAGATCTCAGCGACACCTAACTGCTCCAACAAGAATTTTCCTCACATCTACACAGCATCATTTTCTGAAAAGAAAAGAGGAGTACTTATCGAAATAAAAAATACTGTAACCTTCTCTCTACAACAAGAAATTGCAGACTCCAAAGGCCACTTCCTCATATTAGTGTGCAATATCAACAGGGAACAGTACACCCTCATCAACCTTTATGCGCTGAACTCCCAACAAAACAAATTCCTTCACAAAGTGATGCGCATCGCACAACCAATACGAAAGGGGCACTTGTTAATTTGTGGGGACTTCAACTCCACAGTAAGCATACCCCTAGGCTCCACCAGTGCCGCCAAAAGAAAGGGCTCTCTTACAACTTCACGAATTGTTTGATGTGTTGCGTTGCCACCATGAATTGGAAAAGGACTATACATACTTTTTACCATCTGACAGAGTATACTCTCGTATAGATATTTTCCTAGCTGATAAATGGCTCTTACAGAATATATCATCATCGACGATCCACACCATGACATGGTCAGACCACTCTCCAATTTCAATCACGGTAAATGACACATCGCAATATTGCAGAAACCCCATCTGGAGAGCCAACAATTACATCCTACAAAACCCAGACCTCGCTCCAGATATAGAAAATCACCTAAACATTTTTTTCGAAACCAACACAGGCTCGGTGGCTGACACGGCCATGGTGTGGAGTGCCCACAAAGCCTCAATTTGAAGGGTATTGATTCAATTGGCCTCTAGGTGTAAAAAAAAGAGGACGCAGTGTCTGACGGACATCACGGAACAAATAGATAAACTTGAGGCACAAAACAAACAACACACTACATCCCAACATACTGCACTACTTTTAAAACTAAGACAGGAACTGAGAACCTTACTACTTCACTCCTTTGAAAAATCTCAAAGGAGGCTTAAAGCATCCTTCTATTCTACATCCAACAAAGCAGGGAAAACATTAGCCAACCGACTGAAAGGACATAGACTCAAATCCAATATAGACCATATCCATCATCCACATACCCAAAAAAGACTCACAAACCCACAAGACATCGCCGATGCCTTCAGTGCGTACGACAGCGACCTCTACAATCTAAACCGAGATCTCACAACCACACAACCATCTCTAGTTGACATAAACGGGTTCCTAGATATGGTCAAACTTCCCAAACTTGACAGAAAACAACTAGACTTCCTAAATGTACCCTTCACAGAAAGTAAAATTCACGACACCATAAAATCACTCCCGTCCAATAAAGCCCCAGGCCCCGATGGCTCAACAGGGGAATACTACAAACAATTCTACCCATACCTACTAAAATGTATAACCGCAATGTTTAATGACTCCTCTTCATCATTTCCATCAGAAAACCTACAAGCCCTCATAATCACGCTACCGAAACCAGGGAAGGAGCCGAACGAGACACAAAACTTCCGTCCAATCTCTTTACTGATCTTGGACCTAAAAATCTATGCCAAAACTATAGCCACTAGACTAAACAACATAATGCCTTTCCTGATACATCCTGACCAAGCAGGCTTCACTAAAGGCCGTCAAGAGGCAGACGCCACTAGAAGATTAATTAACGTTCTTCACCACGCAGAGCTCAGCGGGACGCCTTCTCTGCTCCTTTCGTTGGATGCAGAGAAGGCATTCGACAGAGTCCACTGGACATACTTAGGATGCGTTCTCCAAAAGTTTGGATTCTCAGGACACATATTAACAGCAATAACAGCATTCTATACCAACCCCTCAGCCCAGGTATTTTCAACAGGTATGCTTTCGAAACCTTTCCACATAACAAACGGCACCAGACAGGGGTGCCCCCTATCCCCACTAATCTTTATCTTGTCGCTAGAACCCCTAGCAGAAGTAATTAGGAATAACCCGTTAATCTCAGGAATTGACATAGCTAAAATGACCCACAAAATTAGTCTATTTGCAGATGACCTGATCTTAATGATGTCAAACCTGGCTCCTTCCCTGATAGAAGTTCAAAAGATCCTAGACCTTTTAAGTAAGGTATCTTGTTATAAAGCCAATGTAACCAAATCTTACATTTTGGAAATAGGCATTAACGCAATCACAAGACAGTATTAAATACTTGGCAATACAGCTACCCAAATCGGTAAAAAAATGATATACTACCAACTTTGTGCCAGCCCTAGAGAAACTCAAATCTGACTCTCAAACTTTGACCAGGTACGAGTTGTCATGGAGTGGTAGATTAGCAGCTTTTAAGATGTTACACCTACCGCAGATACTATATCTTTTTAGAACCATCCCAATACAACTTCCCAGCTCATACTTCAAATCTCTCCAGACAATCCTCAACCGCTGTATCTGGAAGGGGAAAAAACCAAGATGCACACACAATACTAATTAAACACAAACACGCAGGAGGAGCAAGTTCAATAGACTTTGAGGACTATCACATTGCAGCCACACTAGCACCAGTTCCAAACTGGTTTCTAACCCGACCTACCAAGATATGGAGCAAAATGGAAGCTTCATACATACCCCACTCACAATTGAGAGACTGGCTATTAAGCACACCTCTAGGGGCAAGAACACCAACAGCAGCTCCACCAACCATTAAAGCCACAGCACACGCGGGGAAGTGATAGGAATGATAGGAAAATGAACACCACATTCGGGGAACATTAAACTCTCATTCCCAATACGGATACTTGAACAGGTAACTACTGATCTGAGTCTTAACCACTGGAGGTCTACGGGCATTGTGAACATTGACAACCTCAGGATCAACAAACAAACAAAGACATTCAAAAACTTACAAATTGACCACAATCTACCACACACAGAAGTTTTCACTTGCCATAGAGTACACAACTGTCTCAAAGCAGTAGAACCCAGCCTATACTCACTACCCCAAAACATTTGGCCCTTCTTCAACACTCCATCAAACAAAGGCAAAGCTATATCTGAAATATACAGCAGCATACATCAAAAACAAGAATTATTTAAATACAAAGCACACCTACAATGGGAACAGGACCTAGGAAGAAGCTATACGAGCACACAATGGCACAATGCACTGAGGTCAGTATTCAAAGCAACCCAATGCTCGACACTTTGGGAACTCACCTACAAAATATCCCTTAGATGGTACCTCACACCAGTGAAACTAGCCTCGTTTGACCACAAAAACAAAAACACATGTTGGAGATTCAACTCGGCGACAGGGGATATAGCCCAAATATTGTGGAAATGCACATCCCTTCACACATTTTGGAAGGAAATATTTCAAATGATACATGAAATAACAGGCACCCCCCTAGCAGCCACACCAGAAATGGGTATACTGAACCTAACAATAGAGAACATCCATCACCAATACAGACATGTAGTAACACACGTACTACTAGCAGCCAGGTTGAGCATCACTAGATTGTGGAAAACTACACAAACTCTAAAAACAGTAGACACAATAGACCTAATAAATACCCACTATAGCTATGAACTAATGCATGCATCCAGTCACGGTAAACTGGGCAAAGTTTCCAACTCCTGGCAACCGTGGCGTACCTGGACAAACACCTGTTTGAGTCACTTTGTGGATATGGTATCGAAAATATAATCTCAATGGTCTAAAAAGTAGCAGCAACAATGGAGGGCCAGCTCGCCGGGACACAAATATGATCCCAATGGGGTGTCCTGTAGAGATGGCTATCCAGATCCAGAATATACTGGAGATAACAATAACCCACTTACTACTCTCCAAGCAGGAATGTCGTCGCGGGTCACAGGTTTCTGTTTAAGGATAAACACTTCCTTTTAGATGTTATATATCCGCTTTGAAAATAAACATCTATACGGGTAAAGCAGTTTAATTTACAATGATAGCAGCTCCCTCAGAACTGCTGTACTCTTCAGCAGAAGAGATACCTACCACAAGGTAGTGCAACTTTCCTTTGGTAGCAGCGGATTGGACACGGATACCCCTGTCCCACTTTCAGCTCCAACTACCAGACAACTGATAGTCTGAACCAGCTTCTTACATACACATTACCTGTATGGCTGTCAACTGCACCTGTTACTTTGTTTATTACATTTAACTTGACAATTTTACTAGCTATGGAATTATTGTCATACATTGTAAACTCTTGGTAATTCTAAGAAAAACATTGAAACATAAAATTCTGCATCTCAGGCCCCCTTCTAGGAGCCATTATGGCTCTTTACTCAGCCCCAAACGCCAGAGTGGTTAACTCAGGGATTTTCTCAGAGTCTTTCAAAATATCTAATGGCACACAGCAGGGCTGCCCTCTGTCTCCTTTAATTTTCTCTCTAGTTATGAAACCTTTAGCAATAGCCATACGCTCAAATAACTCTATTCAAGGTATTTCTATCGCCACATGCGAGCACAAAATTGGTCTTTATGCAGACAACGTGATCATTTCCATCACAGAACCTCAGCTTTCGATCCCACATCGCCATCAAAATCTAGAGCTCTTTAGTAAGGCATCCCTATACAAAATAAACTACTCTAAATCAGCCATGATTGGAATCAATGTGGAAATTTGGAATCAATTTGGAAAATCAAATCAAAAGTAGCATTGCCAAATCCCATCCTTCTCCTGGGCTCCTAACTCAACACTGCCCTATCTCGGGATTTCTCTAACCGTGCCCTCTTCACGTTTGTTCACGCAAAATTTTGCTCAACTATTGGACAAGTTACACAAGATGGCACAAAACTTGAAAAACGTACAAGCGTCCTGGGCTGGACACATAGCACTATCAAAAATGTATTTGCTACCGCATATACTCCATTGCTTCCGAACTCTACCTATACCCTTCTTATGCTCTCATCTTGATAAATTGCAAGCACTTGTTCTATGGAACAACAAGCATCCGAGGATTAAAAGATCTACTCTATGCTCACCAACTGCTATGGGAGGTATGGGCACACCTAACATCAGTGCTTATTACAAAGCAACTATACTTGAACAAGCGAAAAGTTGGTGGGCTCCAGCCACACAATTTCCATGGCTGCAAATTCAGTGTAGCCACATCACTGCCCATCAGTGAAGGAGAAAAAGTACTTATACAAAGTTTAGTGACAGAAACAAAGAAAAACATTTTTTTATTTGTTGCGCAAAAAATAAAACCCACAGGGGTGATTAAATACCACCAAAAGAAAGCTCTATTTGTGGGAACAAAATTCTAAAAATGTTGTTTGGGAGGACAGCGTCGCACGACCGTGCAATTGTCATTCAAAGAGCAACAGCACTGAAAGATGAAAATTGGTCTGGGCGGGAAGTGTTTAAAGTGTCTGATATTGAAGGGGTTAATGATGTTGCCCATGCTATCCAGCCACAGCATTCAGAGGAGGTGGTGGACTGGCTTATTAAACCATCCTCATCCTCCTCATCCTTCATCATCCAAGCAGAGACTAGTACGCAGTTCCCTGCAGTTGCCAGAGTGACTAAACCTGCCTCCTTGTCCACAGCTATTCCTGCCATAGCCCCAACACCAGGCATGGAGGAGTTATTTGAACACAGTGTCAGCCACTTGCTCCTTGAAGATGCACAGCCATTACTTGATTCAGATATTGGTTCTGAGGTTGAGGAACATGAGCCTACAGAGAGGGAAGAACAGCGGTAGACAAATTGGCATTCATGTTCTCCCAGCCGCAGGATTATACCAAGTTGTCTCCAGTGGTAATGAGGATGGAGGAGATGATGATGAAGTCACTGATGGGACTTGGATGCCAAATAGAGCAGTGGAGGAAAGTGACGGTGAGGCACATCCCCAATGAGGCAGCCATCATGGAAGACCAGAGAGCAGCCACCCTATTCCATCAAATTGTGGAACTTTTATCTCCCAGCCCAATTCTAACAGCTCAGCTGTCTGGGCCTTTTTTAGTACATGTGCAGCCGATTGCACTATTGCTATTTGCAATCTCTGTCTCAAGCACATCAAATGTGGCAAAAACACCAGCCATTTGAGTACCACATACTTGACAAGGCATTTAACCTCCCACCACTCAGCCCGTTGGAAAGAGCACCTAAAAGCACATGACACGTGGTCCAGCAAGCATGGACAGGGACAATATATTTCGTTCACAGCACACTGGGTAACTCTGCTTGCAGGATGCAGGACAGGGCTCAATGCTGCAGCTTGTTGTGCCCCCATGTCTCCATACAGCTGGTGATGATGCAAGGTTTGTCAGCTCTACCCCCTCCTTCTCCTCCTCCTCCTCCATGCCCTCCTCGGCTGAATTGTCCTATGAGCCTCAAGTACCCCCGAAGCGTTCAAAGGGCTATTGCAGAGTCTGGTCCCGTTATTGGTCCTAGGCATACAGATATCCTATCACTGGTAGTCTTACAAATGGTAAGATACTGTCTACAATCCTACCAGATATTGAATATGATTACATGTGCGTAGATATATATACATATACTTTAAGGAGGATACAGAAGGAATATATTAAAATCACTGGTCATCATTGTCATATGTTTCAAATGTACATCTAGACTGTAATGTATTTGCAGAAGGAAAGTAATGAATTAAATTTTCTCTGTCTGCTGAGATTGTCAATATGTACTTATGTACCTTTCTAAATGTTTTTTATTCCCCCTTTTCTACTTCAGTCAGCCCCACAAAGTCTCCTGAGGAAGCCCTCACGGGTGAAACATGTTGAGCGGGGCATAGCTGACTTCATGTAGGACCTGTCCTTTCTTGTCCTATTACATTCATTATGTGTTTTTGTACATGGATTTTATATTGTATTTGTACTTAATAAAACGATCCTAGATGTTTTTAATACACATATGTGTTGTTTTGAAATCATTATTGGAATTTATGAAGGGCACCTTTAAAGTCCTTGGAACCCTGAATTGAGTTCCGTTTTGACTATTGTCTTTTCAAAAAGTTCATGTTTTGGACGTGGTGCCCATTCGGCTCCTCCCTTGCTCAAACACTTATATCAATTTTTTATCTAGGTCCCGCTGCAAAAAAGACAGCACCCTGGACAGCACGTAAGAGCGTGTGTTCCAAGCCCCCGCCTCACACCAGGCGATATAGACCTTCCAGGTCCGATGATAATTCTTGCGCGAATTACCTTGCGCGCCTTAAGCATGGTAGGGATCACGGAGTCAGAGACACCCCTATCCCTCAACACCTGGGACTCAATAGCCAAGCCGTCAAAACCAGCGAGGGTAAAGCAGGGTGCCAGAGACTGAGGCACTAGGGATGGTACGAATTCCGCGCGTTCCATTAAGCGCGTTCTTAATAGTAGCCTGGACCTTCCAGATATAGCGGACCACACTCCGCCCCCGAACCTTGTGTGCGAGAATGCACGACAGGTCCCACGACAGAAAAAACGTCGCCCTGGATCTATTTTTTAACTATATTCACAAACTCGTTCCCTCCTCGGCTTACCCGTGGTGCAGGTTTTGTACTTGAAAAACTTTTCTGTTATCAGTTTTGCCTTGAGTTAAGTCCCAAGGTTCCTGAAATTTCCACGGGAAGTATTTAAGGTTATTACTAAAGTTTTGTTGTGTATA